>JAJPUD010002973.1:3699-36458 GCA_023553655.1 Myrmecobius fasciatus
CTTCCTTCCTTCCTTCCTTCCTTCCTTCCTTCCTTCCTTCCTTTCTTCCTTCCTTCTTTTCTTCCTTCCTTCCTTCCTTCCTTCCTTCCTTCCTTCCTTCCTTCCTTCCTTCCTTCCTTCCTTCCTTCCTTTCCTTCTCTCCCTCCTTCCTTCCTTCCTTCCTTCCTTCTCTCTCTGTCACTTTCTCTCTCTCTCTCCTTTTTTCTCTTTCCCCCAAATATCATAATTTAAAAAGTCCATATGGCCTTCTTTCTAGTTAGGCTCTGTTGGGCTAAGATCAAGTATTGATCCATTAAGTAATTCTTTATCTTCTATGTTAAGTGTTATTCTTAGATTCTATTTTCATCATATACAAGTGATTTTCATTTATATGTTAATAGTTCTCATAATAGTCCATATTATAGGCAATTCAACTTTTGATCATAAGGATTTTCTTATTTCAGTATAATCTAGAAGCTGATAGTTCCCTTCAAATCTGTCTCTTAATGGAGCAAAATTATATATTTATTTTTTAAAGTTCAATTTCCAGGCACTTAATCCCCGGATTGTTTGTCCATTTTATACAGATCTGTGTGTGCTGGAGTATATTTTAAGATGGCAGGTCAATGATAACCCTGCCAGGTTCTATTTGTGACCCTAGTTAAAGACTGTTGACTCTAGGATATAAAGGAGGAAGCCATCTTTTTTTGATGGTTCACTCTGGGTGGGGCACAGCATTTACCAGCCAGTAGTTTGTGTTCTACTGGAGAAATGGTTGCACAAGAGGGGGTCTTAGACAGTGATTGTTTTCAAGGATCTCATCCAAATCCAACACTCTTTGGTATCCCTTCCCTGTAATCATTTGCTACTTGAGTGATGGTAAATATAATAAATTTATTTCTGTTTCACAGTACACTGGGATAACTTTCTTTCTTTATCAAGGAGAATCTAGAACCCCTGTGGCAATGACCAAAACCTAAATATCTCAGGAGTCACGATCTCTGACAAATTTGGAGCCGAATAGGCTCAAGGATAGTAGGTGGAATTTGGAATTACCCCTCTTCCAGCAGGCTTATTAATATCATTCACCAAAGACTAAACTGGTCAAAAATTCTGACTTGTAGGACCTATTTCAAGTAGTCTAGTAAAATAGAAATAGACTAAGTATAAAGAGAAATGACTTAGTATATTAAGAAAAGATTGACTGTACCTTAGTATATTAAGACAAAGTAAACAAATAACTTATGTTGCCAAAGTTATGATATGATGTGGAACCAATGATCTAGTACATTAATATACCTGTTTCAAACAAATTACTATAGCCTTGGCTGAGCAGGAAGAAGAATTTTGTTAATACTTTTGAGAAACTGTGGTGATTTCAATGACCCTAAACAATTTATATCTGTAAAAGGCTAACATTTTAATAATATAAGTTCATCAGTGATTTTTTTTAAAAGCATATTAAGAGAATAGATATAGACTTGAAAGGGACCCAAAGGTCATTTGAACCATTTATTTTACAAATAAGGAACCTGAAACTCAGAAAATTTAAGATATTTGTTGCCCTATTCCATACAAATAATATTTAATGGAACTAGGATTCAAACCTAGCTCTTCTAACTTCGAATCTGTCATTTTGTTCATTGTTTCACCTGCTTCCAAAGGGCATGTGGCCTTCCAGGCAAAGGTAAGGAAGTACATAAAGCTAAACTTCAGAAAGTAGTAATTTGGGGGCTCACATAGGGAAGAATTTTTTTTCATTTAGTAACAAATAGTCAGCATGAGTTTTCCCAAGTGTTTGTAATAGGATTGAAGATAAAGTGCATCAAGATCACCAAATTGAAGGGGAACATCTGCACAAGCCTTGATTCCTATATGTCATATTCAGAGTTCAGGGAAATGATTACAAAATTTTGCAAAAGGCAGTTTGGGCTGTCACAATATTAGAATTGAGTTAATCCACCATCAAACTGAAAAGAACTAAAATTGGCACGAGTCCTGTGGTGGGAACAGGATTAAGCTCTTCAAACCTTTGTAAGGTGTGAACAAATAACGTTTTCAGCCTGTTTCTTGAGTTATTAACCCATCTTTGCATTGTCTATGTTAAGAGGGTTCTTAAGATGTCAAAAAATCAAATGAAAGTAGAGGTCACATAGCTAGAGATCTGCCCTAAGGGGAAACAAAGGTAGGAGAAGTTAGCGTTGAGTTATTTAGAAAGACCCAAGGAAAGATACTGGAATGGGAGGTGATAATCCACACTTTGAGAAGTTAATTATCACAGGAGTCAGGACAGGGATATGGTAACTACAAGTGGTTGTAGTTACATGCTCAGATTCTATGGATATAGGCAATTACGCTGAGTAGATAGGGCTAGACACTCAAATATGAGCAAATGTGACATGACCCACGGTCTGGGTTAATTTTTAAAAGACATTCTGTTCTCCACTACCTGTCAACTTCCTCCCTGCACTCCCCAAAAGGACCTACTTGTTTTCAGTAAAATATTTGAGTATCTCAGGAGAGGCTGAGTCCTAACTTCTTTCCCTAAACTTTTTCCCTTGAGAAATGAATAGATTCCAAGAGATTTCTACCCAAACCAGGAGAATTGGCAATTTGAATAGTCCAGCTTGTTCCAAGGGGAAAAAAAGTTGGTCTCTGAAGAGGAGTTTGTTTGCTTTCTTTTGTCAGGAAATGCAAATCATGTAATCCAATGTGTTTTTCTTTTTGTCTAAACTGACAGGAAATTTAGAGTCAAATTCTGTTTCCAATTGTAATAATCCACTTATCTGTTCTGGCTGATAACATTTATTCCCTTTATCTAGTCTCTGTTTTTGTTTTTTGTTTTTGTTTTCCATCCTTAATTGCCTTGTTTTGCATCAAGATTAATCTATATCACTTGCCTCCAAACCTTTTGGAATACAAACATCAAATAAGTAAATAAATCAAATTAAAAATTAATAAGAGAAAAAGAAAATGAAGATAGGAAGGGAAAAGAAAAAAGAGAAGGGAGAAATGAAGGAAAGAAAAAAGAGAAAGAAAATAAGACAGAGAGGATAAGAGGGAGAAATTAAACAAAGTTATCAAATATCCTAAGCCTATTATGAATATACAGATATTATACTTAGAATGACCAAATTTATTGTTTAACCTCCAGAGCATAGTGATTAGAATGTTTACTTTAGTATTAGCAAGGTTAGATACTGGCATACTTCAAATGCTGAGTCTAACTTCTCACAATACTAATCTTTCACAACCTCAGTTGCCTCTTTCATAAAATGGGAGAAATAGCATTTACCTCACAGGATCTTTACAACGGTCAAGTAAAACAATGTTTATAGAAAGATGTGCAAATCTTAAACTTATATATGACTTCTTATTATCCATAACATTAAAAATGCTACAGACAGTGAAGAGAGTATTTGAAGGCAAACATACAAGAGTTGAAATCCTCCTTGAGACACAATAGCTGAATGACTCAGGACAAATCATTTAACCCATATCTTAAGTTTTCCTATCTGTAAAATGGGAATAATAAGATCACCTATTTCACAAGGTTGTCATAAGAATCAAATGAAAAAAAATTGAAAAAAGCCTTTGTAAAACTCTTTGCAAACCTAAAAGCTCCATATACATGCTCTCTTGGACATTTATCAGCCATAGAGTAAGGAGTTTGTAAAATTTCCCCTGAATGGTGGTCACCTCTTCCAGAAGGAGAAGATGTATAGAGTTCATATGTGCAACATTCAGTTTTGTGAATGATATTTCCTCAATGGTGATACTGGGATAGCCTGAATTCAAAACTATACAAGCCATAAAAACTGACATTAACTGTTAAATCATTTAGACCAAATAAACCTGGCAAACAAACATAATTATGTGAATTACTGTTATTGATGTTTCAGCATAACTGTTTTCCTAATGAAAGTTGAAGGTGTTTCCTAATTAAAGTTTTTTTTATTTATGCTGGTATTTGTACAGCTGAATTGCTATAATTATGTTTAAATAAAATCATGGTGCTGAGGGCAACATATGGCTTGCATGAAGACAGTAACATTGCTAAGACTGTTTTTTAGCATTTATTTCATGATGTAATGGTTTATGCAATGTTAGTGTGCAGATGCAAAAGGTTGTTAATGATATGATTGTTGAAAATACTAAGTCCAGTTTTGGCAAAAATCCTCCATCTACTACTAGATAATTTATGGCTTATTACATATACTAATGCAATACTTTTTCAGGTACAGGATGATAAATAGTGCATAATATTTCAGTAAATGGATAACCATCTAAACAAATATACTCTGAAAAAAATTTTCCAGTAGGTTTCACTGACTGTGCATTTGGAATCTGCCTGCTTGAAGTCCTAAGTAGACTTAGGACATCACACATTTCTGAATATTGCCAGCACACTGATATGACTGATATGTAGATAAATGGAGTAGAAGGAAAAGGGAATATGGGCGAATGAAAGCAAAAGATTGAAAGCAAAAAAAAAAAAAAAAAAAAGCATCTCATCTCCCAATGACTATGGTCTTTGTCTCTTTAAATTGGTTGAAAGTCTTGATATATCAAGTCAACCCACAGAATTAAAAAAAAATTGACAAGTGTATTCTATCTGCTGCAATTGCTAAGCAAGATAGTTTTGCTTGAATAACTAAAGCATAAGTCACTTGGAATTAGTAATTTGTGTTTTTAAACTACAAGAGGGCAAAGAGGTCACAATTTAGTTGGGTTAGGACATGCCTTCCTGGGAATGTATTGTGTTTTTTTTTCATGTCACATGATATTTCATCTGCATTAAGGAAAGATTGGCTCACTCTTTACCTAAAAAGTTTGTTAATGAGCCTTCGCCACAATCTCTTCAAGCTGGGTCTTGAGAGTGCTAAGTTGTATTCTGCTTGGTGCTGACATCTTCTACTTGAAAAACTATGAAAATGATCTTTAAATAAGAAACAAGATTTAGTAAAAGATAGACAGTCTAACTGGAAAATATCTCAACCCAAGAGAATATGTCTGCTTCCTTCTTAATTCAGTGAGCAATTTTTTGGAGTCTTGTTTTAAACCCAAAGAGTAGCTAGAATAACCTGACCCGGAGCAGGCCTGCTGCAGTCCTCATTGACAGCAAACAAAGGCAAAGGGTCATTAATTTAGTTGCTGTGTACCATAGTTGAATGCACATGGCTCTTGGTAATTCTCCCATACTTTCCACAGAAGTCTCTCCTTTCCTTGTAGCTAATGAGACTTCTCCATTCTTCGGCCAACTTTACTGCTATTGTCTTGGATTTTCCTTGGTTCTTTCACCAGGTTCCAGACAGTAGCATTTCCCCCCTGCCCTTTTGTTCTAGCTCCCCATCTTTGCTCTGTTTTAAGGGAAAAGATCACTATTTCTCTAAAAGTTTAATTGTCATTTACGATTACAACGGCATTCAATCTGATGGGCAACAAATATTTCCATTGGAAGAATCAAATTTTTGATTTATTCTTAGATACCGTCCCAGTTTTTGTCTGATTCCTCATCATGCCTCTTTTTAAGAATAATAGAACTGAATTTGGAATGAAAAGACACTCATCCAAACAGTGAGTGGTTGAGATTAGCAAATCATTGTGTGATTTTGAACAACTCACTTTGCTTTTTTGTCCCTTATCTATAAAATCAGTCTATTGGATTTGATGAACTTTCAATGCTACACCTCTGATTTTGTGACCCTAGTATCTAGAAAGATATGTCAGTAAAACAAAAGAACTGGCAGGTCTTGCCAAGCTGGAAAGTGTTATCCCAAAAACAGAGCATCTTCTGTCTGAATACTAACCTTGCTAAATCCAAAGGAACTGTCAATGGACAATAAATCCGTTTTTTATGACAATTCATGAAACAGACAAAGATACAAGATGGTTACCAGTCTTCTGTGATCTACAGCTTTTTACACAATGATGGTAGTAAAGGGACAATTTATTCAATTCAATAGCCATTTATTAATTGCTTACTATGTGCCAGGAAGTGTGCTAAGCTTTGGGGGCACAAATACAGAAGACAGTCTCTGGGCTTAGGGAACTTGGCTATGTGTTGAAGACAACACACATAAAAAAGGAAGGTGAAAGGGAACGGAGTTCTCCAAGTAGTATGATGTTCCGTGAAATCTAAACCAAGGTATGGATGGAAAATGGAGGGTTACCTGGAAAGTTCTGAAACTTATAAGCCCTCTTAAAAGGAAGACTTTGAGAGCAATTTATTGCTCCAATCTCCAAACCTCTGATAAAAGGAAAGAAACAGCTAAGGGTACTGAGAAGTACTGAATGTCCCAAACTGACAATCTGAATGGTGATTTCTGGTAATGAGCTTATCATGGGAGAGGCTTCTGCCAAGCAGAGTGATGGAAAATGGAAAATGACAGAAGAGAGAGAAAAATACAAGAAGCATAAAAGTTTTTAGAACATCTTCAAACTTTCATTTTACTTTTGGTTATTTTAATATGAGGTTTGTGTCCCATGATCACAAACTGATACATTGCAGGAGGTCCTGAGCTCTGTGTTGACTTTTTTTTTTAATCACACATGTATAATCAGGCTTGGGCATTTTGCCTGAGGTTGCATAGGCACAAGGTGATTCTAGATTGCTGGAGAGAATACTGCATTTATTCATTAAGAAATGGAGTTCAGAACTTCCAAGAAAAGTGGACAAATGTGCTCTCAGGATTTTTTGGGATAGAGACACAGGTGGTGCCTGAGTCTCTTGAAAAGCAACCAAGAAATCTGGAATATGCTGAAGGCTGGCTTATCTACATGTTTGCAACTTTCAAAATCCTCTCCTTCCTTAGACATTCTGGCATCTTTTGTTTCTCTCTCCCAAAAGCCACTCTACTCACATGTGTGTCTTTCACAAGAAGCTCTGATTCCAAATCAGTGCCTTAGGCAGATCTGTAGCGTCACCTCAACATTCCCTTCATCAGTTTGAAGTTATATCTCCTTGTAAAAATAGCAGCACTATGCAAAAAACCTTCAAGCTCTATTGGAAGTTTGATATAACCAAAAAGTAAAACAGAAGTTGTAGTTACTTGTAATTAGTTCTCACTCAGCTTTCCTATATATCTAAAGCCAGCAAGAAGCACATGAAGAAAGATGTTATCTGTATCCAGAGAAAAAACTGATAAATAGAAGTATATATAGAATAATTGTTCATATATCTATACATATCTATATATACATGTCTACATCTACATACATATATACACATATATACATATTTGAGTCTAAGGTAGTAATCTATAGGAGAAGGGGGAAGAAAAAAAGAAATTTACATGATCATTTTGTTGTATATTTGAAAAGAATAGCAAGTTGCACATTGTAAATTTGCAGTTTTGTGTACAATCATCTTTTTTCTTGTAATGTTAGGAAAATTCTTGTTTAATTCCATAAATTAAAAATAAAATTTTAAAAAGCATCATATCATGAAATACTTCATCTTGAAAACTTTTAGTACTCAAAAAGAGTGTAAAAAGAAGTCTCCATGAAGATTATAGCAGCTTATGTGTCAAAAATCTGTTGCAGAGGATATAGAAGTAGACAAATTCTATGAAGAACTTTACAAAATCTTCTAAATCAACTTATATCTTAATAAATGGTGATTTTAATGAAGAAAAAGGATATACAGTAAGCAAAAAAGCTGAAAAATACAATTCAAAATTAAGAAAGAAAAATGCTAAAAATTCTTGTAGATTATTTACAAATGTGTGGGTGGATTATTAAGTTCCACCAAAATGAATGGTCTTAATTCCCAGGAACTGGCAAATTTGAGACAGAGGTTTAGGTATAGGAACTTGGGAGCTCATTAGGTTATTCAAAAGGTAAATTGTAGGTCATGGATTTAGATTCAAAGGACAAAAGAGGTGAAAAAGGACAATACCATAATGCACTACTATTTAAAGGGATGTTTATAATCAAATAGTCCAGAATCAGTTACTTAGAAACATTAAGTGGTCAGATAGAGATAGCTAAAGAATGAGACATTTTTGGATCTGGCCAATTTGATAAATTATTATGCTTAATGATGCATATTGATTACATGCATTTTTCTTTTCTTTCCATCTTGGAGTTGAAGATAAGTAGAAGAAGCCTTGTCAAGTCAAGTCAAATCAATAAGCATTTACTGTATTGCCAGGCACCGTGCTAAGTGCTAGAAATATAAATCTAAGCAGAAAGCAAGATAGTCCATAACCTCAAGATTTACATTCTAGAGTGATAAGAGAGCAATTAAAAGAAAACTAAAAAGTGGAGAGGAAGGGGGAATAGCAGGATGGAGACCAGAAGGAATTGTAGCCTAGAAAGAAATACATACACAGTTGATCTAGCATCATCCTTTAAAAAAGAGGTTCTTGGAAGAATTTGGCAATCAGAGAAAAAGACTGCAGGGGTGAAATGTGCTTCCTATCTGAGGAGCATTAGGGGTGGAATGAACTTCCAGGTTGAAGAGGTATCTTTGATATGACAGTGAAAGTTCAGAGAGTCAGGAGCGCAAATCTATAAGAACCAGAGGGTAAAGATAGTATCTACCTATCACTTCTTGAGAGGAACCTCAAAAGAAAAATTCCCAAGAATGCCTTAGCCAAAATTCAGACCTCTCACATCAAAGACAATATATTGCAAGCATTCAGAAAGAAATAATTCAAGTACCAAGGAACTACAGTAAGGATTACACAAGACCTGGAGTCTTTTACTAAAAACAGAAAAGATCTTGGAAGATAATATTCTAAAAGGCAACAAATATAGGCTTGCAAACAGGAATAACTCACTCTGGAGATAAAAACAAGATTTCAAAGTATCAAAAAGCATAATAATGAGCTCGCTTGCCAAAACTCCTCTAAACAGATTTAGAAAATGCACCAGATTGAATCCTGATGGAGAAATCCAAGAAGAATTGAGTCATTTTCACCCCAAGTCAGGATAGGAAGACAAATAGATCTGCAGATAGTCTCATCAAAAGTGGTTGTATAGAATACTTTAGTGCCTGGAACACCCCAGAAACCAAAAAGAGGCTGTGTACAAGGGAACAGAACAGTACTGGGGCACAGCAAGTGCAACAGGTGCCACCTGACATATTTGCTATTCCATACCAGTTCTGAGTCACAGTTCCATGGTAAATCTACACCTAGGGATAATATTCCAGGGTAAGGTGATGGAAAGAGAAAGGAGTAAGCTCAGAACTAAGCAACAGCAATATGGCTCAGACTCCACAAGCCTAACAGGGATTCAGTTTTAGCTTTTAGTCGTCAGAAACTTCCAGAGGAATAACCAAGGTAGGAATCCTAAACCAAAGGGGAGCTTGGAGTTCTTTCACCAACTAGTGGTAGAGTCCAGTGTCAGTCTACTATTGCTTAGATCCAAACCCAGATCAAGAACCTGTAGAGTTCCGACAATGGGTCCAAAAAGTAACTGACCAGAATCATTTTGTGAGCACTTAAATCTTGTAGGTCCTCTGCCTAAGATACTGGAATAACACAATCCTCAATACCTCAGAAAGTAGTAATAAAATGTACCCAGACTTTCCCTCCAGAGATATAGAGAGTCCAACCTTAACACCAAATCTGAAGTCAAGACATAGTCTGGGAAAATGAAAAACAGCAACAAAAAGAATACCACTATAAAAAGTAATTTCACCATCAGGGCTATTCAAAATGCAAGCCCAAAGAAAATGATTCCAAAACAAATCTAAGAAAATCCTAAAAACAAAAAACAAACAAAAAAACCCAGCCACACAGTTCAGGCCATGGATTTAACTAGGATTGAAATGATATGAGATTTTTAAAAAAATTTAACATGTTTTTTCCCCTAAATGAAATGAAAGCACTAGAGGAAAAAAATTGGAAAAGAAATGAGAGATATAGAATAGAAATTTGGAAAGGAAAGTAACAACTTGGCACAAGAAGTAAAAAATCTTGGACAAGTAATTATCTCTCTGAAAATGAAAATGAGCCAAAGAGAAGCCAATGATTCTAAGAGAAAACAAAGGTCAAAAGGCTGAAAAAATATGTAAAATATTTTATAATAAATATTACTGACCTGGAAAGCAGATCGAGGAGAAAAAATTTTTAATCATCTGACTATTTGAACACTGTAGTCAAACCTGTCCCCTCTCCCCCAAACTTCCAATTTCAAGAAATCTGAAAACTATCCAGAGCTCTTTTTAGAGGGAAAATACTAAGGAGTCATAGTAAGGATCACACACAATTTAGCAGTCATTATTACAAAGCAGTAGACTATTTAAAAATATGATATTTCAAGGATATCAAAGGATATAGGTTTGCAGCCAAATACAACTTTTCAAAAAAAATGAATATAATCTTTCTGGGGGAGGGAAGTCAATTTTTAATGAAATAGAGAACTTTCAAGCATTCCTAACGAAAAGACCAGAATTGCACAGAAACTATGAAATTTGAACCCAAGGGTTAAGAGAAACAAAACAAAACAAAACAAAAACTAAATATGAATAACCATAAGAGAATAAACAAGGACAAAATGCTTACATTCTAACATATGGAGATATGTCCATATCCATATCCAACACGTCCCCTCTGAGTCTTAGATATCATCAGGAGTCATAGAGGCAGTTTAATTAGACAATGCCTAGGCATGGTTCTGGCATGTCTGAATCATCTTGAAGAATGGAGAGGGGAAGAGCAATACACTGGAGAGCAGGGAAAGGAAGGTTATTAGAAAATTATTGTATATAATCACTGCACTAATAGAACTAGGAGGAAGAGGCAAGGGAACAACTGACACTTGATCTTCACTTTTGCTCAAAGTCAAAACTGGAAGGGGGGGGGAAGAGAGAGAGAGAAAGAGAGAGAGAGAGAGAGAGAGAGAGAGAGAGAGAGAGAGAGAGAGAGAGAGAGAGAGAGAGGAGGACAGGAAGAGGGGAGAAGGAGAGAGAATTGGGTACAGAAATACATTTCATTAAACAGGGCAATAGTAAGAAAAGGAGAGGGAATTAAAAGAAGAGTAGATTGAGGGAAGGATTATTTCTAAAAAAATTAATTTTTCACCAAAGATGTTCAAAAATATAGCTCTTTTTGAAGTGATAAAGAATGGGAATCAGAAGGGGTGCCCATAAATTGGGAAACGACAACAAATAGTGCTATATATATGTAATAGAATAGTATGATATTGTAAGAAATACTGAAGGGTATGGTTTCAGAGAAATCTACATAGGCTTTTAAAAATTGATGCAGAGTGAAGTGAATAGAACCAGAGCAATTTATACAATGAGTATAGAATGGTAAAGATAACTTGGAAAGAGTTAGGAACTCAGATAATAACCAATCAGAATTCCAAGGTCTTACAAAGGAAAATGCTCCCCATCTCCTGATAAAGATGGAAAAAATTCAGAGTGCAGAATGAGATGTAATTTATTATTTTTTTGGAACATGGCCAGTGTGAAAAATTGTTTTGTTTGACTACAATGTTTGTAACAGAGATTTTGTTCTTTCTTTCCCAATTTGGGAAAAGTGGTTTGGGGCAGGAGGGATAGAAGCTGGATTTTTGCTGATTGAAATATATATATATATATATATATATATATATATATATAAAAATTATAATATAAAATCTGTGTATAGTACTATAGGTGAAAAGCAGATCTTTAATGGAATAGAGGACTTTCAAGTATTTCTGATTAAAAAAAAAAAACAGAGCTGAGCAGGAATTTGGAAATACAAACAGAAAAGTCCAGAGAAACCTAGATAGATAAATTGTTTAAGCAATCTGAAAAGGAGAGAAAAAGAAAAAGGGTATCGAGGGAGTCTAAACAAACAAACAAAAAACAGAGGTACCAAGTTGGGGAGAGATATTATTATCTTCTGAGGATTTTAAGAGGAGAAAGAGTCCGTGGGATTAAAGAAGAAATTCACTAATATATAAAAGAGGAAGAACTTGCTGTTTCTCATAATTAGGATGAGTGAAAAGAATATCTAAGCATGGAGAAAATAATGTATGTGGGGAGGGGAGTGGGAATCACTCTTATCTACAGTGGACAAAGGAAAATAGTACTTATACGTGCATACCATATACAAACAGGGTGGTGGAAAAATACTTCAGACTCAACAGGGAAACAAATGAGGAATAGGGGCAGGGGATTAAGAGGAAGGATAATACTAGGGAGGAAACAAAACCTTTCTAAAACTTTCTAATGTTGAAGATTGAATTAAAAAGGTAGGGGAAAAAAAGCAAAGAACATGAATCTAAACAAGGGACTTTGAGCTGAGGAGTGACTGAACAAATTGTGTACATGAATTGCAATAGATTATTATTTCACAGTAAGAAAGGATGAGAGAGACAATTTCAGAGAATCTTGGTTACTATGAACTGATTCAGAGTGAAATGAGAGAAACCAAAGGAAAAATTTATATGAGAATATGAACATTGCAAAGAGAAACAATTAAAAAAAACCCTTAAGAAACCTGATCAATAAAATGACTAACTATATCTCCAGGGAGCTATGATGAAACACATTAATCACCTCTGGCAGAGAAGTGATGTACAGCCACATGAATTTTTGGACATGCTACTATATGGATTAATTTTGTTTGACTATTTTTGCTTGTTACAAAGGTTTTATTCTCATTCTTGTTAGTTACTAGTGAGTGGGAGTGTTTGATGGACTGATTCAAGTGATCCTTACCCTGACTTAATTTACAAAGAAAACCAAGCTCCTGCATTAGAAGATTTTAGTTTTATATATAATCCTTTCCAATTATTCGACAATGTACATGGAAATTCTCATTTTATTTGGTGTTTAAGTTCAGAATAAAAATAAAATTAAATGAAAATTTTAACAAAGAAAATTACTTTAAGAAGATTGGCTTATGTTTAGGTATTTTCAAAAGGAAGTAGAAAAGTACTCAATGTACAAGGTAGATGAGGTATATGACAATAATTTATTTTCTGCACTACAAAAAGAAATCTTAAAACATAGAAGATTCAAACATTATACATTGATAATTAAAACATGATAAAATTTAACTCTTACTATACTCCCCCAGGAAATTGATATTTAAAACATTAAAATATGTAATATTTGTCTGAATTGGTGGCTAGGTAATTCACTTTCCTTTTTATTATTGCCTACCTGAACAATTCTTTCAAGAAGCATGTCTTCCAACAAGTTGCAGCAGGTTTTGGTATCACCTTCCTCCCAACAATCTACAAGAAATATAGTAACTGCAGTGGACACCACTTACAATATACTCATTTCCCACTGGGGAATCCAATAATCCCCAAACTCCAGAGGTAGCCATTCTGGAAAAGTCCATATCTCATGCTGGCTGAATAATCACCTACATTTAGGGAAAGAAACACAAGACAGAAAAGATAGCAAAAGTTTTAAGGTCCAGGCTCAAATTGTCACGTGGGAGCAGTGAACATGCTGGAGGAAGAAGTACCTTTTCCCTATTCCCCTTGAAAGTCCCAGGGAGGGATGACAGAAATGTTAAGTTTAGAAAAATGCTATCCACCTCCAGAGAGAGAGAACTGATGATTTCTAAGTGGAAATTGAAGCATATTTTCCAGTTTTTCTTGCTTTTTTTTTCTAAAAACATGGCTATTATAGAAATAGGTTTTGACTTCACATGTATAATTAATATCATATTGCTTGCCTTCTCAGTGGGTTGAGGAGGACTGGAGAGAGAAAGAATTTAAAACTAAAAAAATTTTAAATGAATGTTAAAATAAAGTATAATAATTTTTTTAAAATGTTGAGTTTAGAATCTGAGGATCTAGAATTAAGTTTTATCTTTCCTAATAGCAGCCTTGTCACCGTAATCAGGTCATTATATCTCCCTGAGCCTCAGTTTCCCACCTGTAAAATGAAAATAATGATGTTACAGATTAAAAGCCTATGTAGATGTCAGCTTTTACTATCTTCATAACCTTCATATATTGTTCCAAGACTGAGTCTGGCAAAAGAAAAAGGGAAAAAAACCATAAAGGGGCCAATTTTTTTTTTGATGATCCTCTCTAACCTCTCCAAGTAGACAGGCTTAGCCAATGCTCTAATAACGAATATGTAGTCAGACCTCTATTCAAGTTCTGAATTTGCAATCTACTGTCAGTCTTTGAGATGCCAGCGTTACTTTCACACTCCACATCAAGATGAGGACTTTAACAGAAACACAGCATCATTAAATATTGAAATGATGTGGTAATACTTTTCACATGAATCCTTGCAATGGGTGAAATAGCTATTCAGGGATTTAGGATTTGATTAGGTGTTATGGGAATAAAAGTTGTTCTTGTAAATCTTTACTTACTGTTCTCCCAGTGATGGTGGAGGTGGTAGAGAAAGTAGGAGGAGGAGAATAGAAGCCTACTTTTTCACCCTCCTCCTATTCTTCTAGCAGCAAGATAGATCTGGGTGATGACGCAAATGTAAATGTGGCTATAAAAAGTTACAATTATGAATAATTGGTACTGTCACTTACTGATCCTGATAAATTGCTGATATGTAGAGTCATTAAGGTAATTGGCAAAGGAATACAGTCAATCAGATACTGCTCTACTGTGAGATTATTAGGGGAGAATGTCATTAGAACAGAGAAAATGAGGCTAATTTTATTTGGACTTTTCTGACTTTTCCCGAGCATGCATTATGCATAGGATTGCATGATGTGTGTCATTCTCTAGCAGGTTTAGCTTGAGGGGAAAAGAGAAGGAACTGTAAGAAGCAGCATGTAATCCAATGCCACAAAGGGTCATCACATTTTATAGTTTGTTTTCCCTGTGTTATGCTACCAAGATATAAAGGGAAAGAAGGCAGTCTCAGAAAAGAATAAAATCCAAACTCTGATTTCAGGCAGTGGGCATCTGATATATTGGTTATTGCTATTTCTAATCATTTTGGTGAAAATGAATGCAACTGTCTCATTTAGCTGTATATATGTATATATATATTATATATATACATGTATATATATATACATGTATGAGAGGAAAAGCAAAGAAAGGCAAGTTAATTTTAAGCAGATCATAAGCTACCCCAAAGCAGGGCCAGCCTACTCCTTTTCCACTCTCTCAAAACCTAGTACTGACTTACTGACTGGTGTTTACTAAAAGATTGGGCTGAGTTGAAATGAACAGAAATAATTGTGACAGAAGCTTATTATGTCATATGGTAGAATCTAACTGCCACATGAATTCTTCAATTTGACTTCCAGAAGAGGACTGGTCTGCAGAATAACATAGGCAGGAGACTTAGAGGGAGACTGTGAAAGCCGAGACATAAAATTTGATGTGGAAAGATCTTTGGCATTTTTCCATTCCCTCTCTCTCTATCCTCCCTCAAGCTCTATAGAGTGATTCCATCATCCTAATGACAGCTGGCAATTGGTCTTAAAATTCTTATACAACCTTATTTTCTTTATTATTACTGCAAGGAAGAAGGAGCCCTCAGATTGGATATTCTGTATGAATGCTAGAGCTGAAACCAGTGATCAACTAAAGGCAAGATATTCAAACCTGAACAAGGGCCCACTAGAGACAATATTACTAAGATTGATTTCTCTTTTCAGTTGCCATAACTGATGCTACCCAAATTTAACTGAGAGCATTTAGAATTCTAATATTCTAGTATACTGTAACCATTATAAAACCCATGATCAGGGTATAAAGACGCTGAAAGAAAAAAAAAGCTAGCCAAAGATAGAGTTATTGCCTCCAGTTCCTTGCCTTTCAATCCATTCTACAGTCACCAAATTAAGCTTTCTTAAGTTCACTTAACTCTTCTGCTCAAAAAACCTGCAGGGCCTACCCACTCCACTGCCTTCCAAGTAAAATCTAAGTCCTTAGCTATGCATTCAAGGCCTTTTATGATCTGGTCTCAGCTTATCTGTTCATTCATATCTTCCATGAATGCCTTCCTCATCACCCTCCATGTATAGTCTACCCTTCAATCACTGTATAATACTTGCCATTTCTTGAATGTGTTCCCTTCCTCCCTCCCTCTCTTCGTTCCTTCCTTTCTTACTTTGTCTAGTATTGAGGATGTGAGGTATTTATGGAGATAAGTCTTAGGTGATAGTTTAGGACAATGGGTGAAGAAACTAGTTACTGGCAAGAGGTGAAACCAGTTTTAACAACTGACTAATGAATGTTTCAAGTTGATTAAACAACTCAGGTATCCCTTAGGAAAAGGGAAATATTTTCAGGGGTCCAGAATCTGGAATAAAGACCTTTGGGAGAAAGGTAAAGACAGAATCAGCAAAGTTAATATAAGGTGATCTTAAGCATGAGATAGGAAATTTTGGGGTTCAGATACAGAATTGCCCTCCTTATTCCCAGGGCAAAGAAGCTACAGAGCAGAAGTACAGTGATTGTAGCCTGGGATCAGAAAGGACAATCTGGAAGTCCCATACCACACATGAAGGCAACACTGGACCCCAGTTTGGAAAGGGATTGAGAATTCCAAAAGGTGATACCACGTTGATTCTTTCTTAGATCATAAGCTTGAATTTGTTATTTTAGCATTCATCCCAGGCAGAATAAAGACTGGGGAAAGGAAATGAGGTCTGGATGTCCCCATAAACTATGCCAGGCAAGTTGATCTTTAGCAAGATAGTAGTTAAATTTAGGATCAGAATGTTCATTTCTAAGCTTTGCACTTTTTGTTTTCTCTTAGTACCCTAATAAAACTTTCTTCTGAATAATTCTACCTCAGGTGAACTAAAGGGAAAACAGATTTTTTTCTACCCCTCTGTCAAGCATAAGGTACTGTTAGTTGTCAGGTGAGATGCTGCTTTCAAGAGCAGATGAGATCCAATTTTCATGAGAAATTGGTGAATTTGAAGTAGAAAAAACAGTCAAAGCCTCAGTTTCCTTATCTGTAAAATGAAAGTTTGAGACTAAGTCCGAGATTCTACAAGTAGGGAGACCCTTGCTCCTCAGAGCAAGCTAGGGTCACAGTGCCCTTCCCATTTGGGTCATTTCTTCATAGGAGCCAAGGCAGATTTCTTCCTTCATTTAGCAATTTGCAAAGTTGTTCCAGGGATACTTTAATAAAATGTATTACTTTTCACAGCATCATACAGTGGAAAGAACACTAGGCTTGGATTAAGAAGATGTGAAGTCAATTTTTGGCTCTAGACCTTACTAGCTATTTGACTTCATCTTTTGGGTCTGTTTTCTCATCTATAAAGTGGAAATAACATTTTCACTACTTCCCATATAATAGAATTAAGTCAAGTCAATAAACATTTATTGAATGCTCAAGATGTGCCAGGCATTGTGCTAAGCACCGGGAATACAAATATAAGCAAAAAGAACACAGTCCCTGCTTCCAAGAACTTTATATTCTAATAGGGAAGACGGCACATAAAAATAAGCTGAAAGGGATATAAAGGTATGGATGTATGCTGGGGGTGAGGGGGTGTAGAGCTGAGGGAAAAGGTGCAGTCAGGAATGGAACTTAGAGAAAAATGGAGTTATAAATCTGACTGACCTGAGTATGTCTTTCAAATGGAGGTTCCTCAAACAACTGGCTGATTAAAGGAAGGAATCTAGGGGAAGTCTGATCTTCTAAGATGTTAAGGCTGCTAAGTCATAATATGGAAAGAGGTCTGAAAAATCAAGTTGTTGTTACAAAGTCATTTTTAGTCCTGTCCAACTCTCTGTGTCCCCATTTGGGATTTTCTTGGAGTAGTTTTGACATTTCCTTCTCCAGTTCATTGTACAGATGGGGAAACTGAGGCAAATAGGATTAAGTGACTTGCCCAGGGTCACACAGCTAATAAGTACCTGAGGCTAAATTTGAACTCTTCCTGATTCCAGGGCCAGTGTTCTATCCATCAAGCCCCTTAGCAGCCAAAACATCAGGAGTGGAATTCAAAGTTGGAATGAAGGAATGAGGATTGTTGTCAAGAAAATAAGCACTCTGTAAATCATGAGCCGAAAAAACAGAATCTATAAATATCTATACCTACTTTATATGCATATATATAATATATTTGTGTTAGTTTTTATATCTATATCTATTTATATCTATGTATTATATAGAACCTGATAATTTTGGCTGATTAGTGCTCCATAGCTAATCATATACATATAATATATATCTATATATGATGGGTGTGTATTACATGTAGCTATATAATACAATATTAATATATAGCAATAAATAAATATTAGAAAATCTAATATACCTATCAGTTTAGAAGAAAGGATAAGTTTTCTCAAGCAAATGCATGGTGGCCCACACCAACAATCTAAAAATTTTCCTAAAAAAAATTAAACCTGAGGAAAGTGATAACTCATAAAAATTGAAAAACACAATTTATGATAGTGGGAAATATAATTCCTTAGTCTACTTATGTTGGTAATTAAAGCTAGCCTGATACATAAATAGAGCAAACAATTTGCCAAAACTAGGTAGCCCTTCTCACTCTTAAATACCTGATGATGTTTAAAATTCCACCATTAAATTTTCTTTTTGGTTTAAGACATGTTTCCATATTAAAATGCAACTATCCTCAGATGGAATTTCTTAAATTGTTTTCACCCATATAAGCCCTAAAATAAATTGGTTTATTAGTTCTTTTATGGGATAGATAGATGCCAGCATGAGGATGCTAGGTATGTCCTTGGGAGTTGGGTAATGGGCAAGGGAAAGAGGACAAGAAGGACTGGTTACCTCATCAGGAAAGAGAAAGATGAAAAAAAGCATAAAGGGAGTGTGTGGCAGATAAACTTGGCCTACTTTGCAATACTGCCCAAAGCTGACCCTGCTTGCAATGAGAAATGCCACTTACAATAATAAACAAAAAAAGAACTGGAAAATCCTTTTGCAAAAATGTTTATGACTTGGGATTTTTTTTGTATCTTGTACCTGGGAATAGAGACCAACTTCTTCACTATTGTACTTTACCACCTTCTTTTCCATTGTTCTAGATAAGTAAGTAGTGAGTTCAATCAATCAATTATTAAGCATTTATTAAATACTGTTTATGGGACAAGTATTGTTTCAGGCACTGGTGATACAAGACAAAAATTATATAGTCTGTACCCTCAAGGAACTATTTTATTGGGTCAGATAAGTGGTGCAGTGGATAGAGCACTAGGGCCTAGATGGTGACTTGAGTTCAAATCCAGCCTCAGATACTTACTGGTGTGTAACCTGGATAAGTCACTTAACTTGTATTTGCCCCAGTTATATATAAAATGAAAATCAAATGAAATAATTATAAAACACTTAACATAGCACCCAGCATACATAGTCAGCACTGTATAAATTTTAGTTATTATTATTATTATTATTTTTTTAAGAAACAGTATACATATGGTGAGTCCTGTGTGTTTGTGTGTATGTATGAAAGTGAGTTTCTCTCTCTCCATATGTGTGTGTGTATGTATACATATGTTTTATATAATAATATAGATATGTGAGACACACATACTCACTCTTCTGAACAAATCTATCTCGATTCTTTATTGTTATCTTCTCAATACACTTTGGTGTATTCTAATTACTGTTAATCAATCACTAAAGATTACCATTCTTGTTTCATTTAACTGATTTTATGAAAGGATAGTATGAAGATAAAGCAAGAATAGAAGTACAAATATTCCACAACTGGAGCCACATTTGTCCCTAAAATCCTTTCCTAGCCTCTTTCACAGGGGAATTGTGAAAGCATGCTCACCAACTCTAATTATTTACACAGATAGATAGAAATACAGACCAATCTCTCTGTTTCTGTCTCTGTCTCTGTCTCTCCCCCCCCCCCCCCCCAGCTTCTCCTCTCAGACCTGTGGTTTCACCCGAATAAGGAACTTCTGGAGTTATCACCTTATCTGCAACTTAAGGTCTTAGGGAGTTTCTTAGAGCATTGAGAGGTCAAAAGTCACACATATAATTTGCATGTGACAGAAGAGGATTCTGAAGTTGAGTCCTTCTGGCTTTTAGATTAATGTGCTTATTATTCATGATTTCATGCTGCTTTGCATATATAAAATTCATGGGAAGTAAAAACCAGGAAAAAAAAAGTAGAGAAAAGTCAATACAGGTAATGTTTTTTTTGTTTTTTTTTTTTGAAGAGAGGAAACACTAGCTTGGGTCAGGTAGAGTAGATTAGATAAGTTCTAAGTGGAGACAGGATCAGACTCACAAAAGGTCTAATAGAGAAAGAGGCCATTGGGCTGAGTTTTTCAGCGTTAGGAATTCTAAGAGATAGAGAGTAAGAAGTGAGAAAAGAGTGTATTCCAGTCATGGAAAAAGCTATTGAAAAAGCATGAAGACCTGAGATGAAATGTGTTTGAGAAACAGTAAGGAGACCAATTTGGCTGGAAAGTAGAATCTGTGAGGAAGAATAAGTGCAATAAACCTGGAGAGGAAATCTCAAGCCAGATAATAAAGGAGCCAAATGGAGGAGTTTGTACTTTTTCTTCCAAATAGGAGAAAGCTACAGAACTCCTTGAGCAATGAAAACACATGGTCATAGCTGAGCTTGGGCAATATCACTTTGGTAGCTATCCAAGATACAAGAAGGGGAAGACCCAAGGTAAGGACGCCTAGAGGAGTCCATCTCCAGGTAAGATGTGATGAAGGTCTAAATTAATGTTGTTTTGTGAGTGAAGAGAAAGGGGCCACCTCTGGGGGCTACCTTGGGACTCTGAGTAGAGATGTAGCAACCATATTCTTCGGACCTAACCAACTCTGGCAATTAAGAGCCTATACTACAGAAATATCATTATTATCATTTTTGGTCTGGATTTGTGATTTTAACTGTTGGAAACTTCCAATAAGGAAGTTTCTTCTAATAAAGCATATCAATGAATGTTCTGCGACACATATTCCATGAGAGTGGCACTAAGAGGTTAGGTGACTTCTGGAAGGTCATCCAATTAGTATGTGTCAGAAGCAAGACTATAAATCAGATATTTCTGACTTCCACTTTTAAGCAACAGTCCACATTCCATGATGTATGTATATATATCCTTTCATTAGGAAAAAAATATTTATTGGTAGCTTAATGCTTTAGTCACAAATCAATAATTATCCTACAAAAAGGATAGCATCAGCTTCTAATAAGAGATCACAGTAGAAGGGAAATAATAGAAAGTACCCTGGGCCTTGAGAGAATAATATGATTGCATTTCCT
This sequence comes from Myrmecobius fasciatus, assembly GCA_023553655.1. Lineage (NCBI taxonomy): Eukaryota > Metazoa > Chordata > Mammalia > Dasyuromorphia > Myrmecobiidae > Myrmecobius > Myrmecobius fasciatus. The sequence goes on from JAJPUD010002973.1 coordinate 24,813, forward strand.
TAATTAACATGGCAATTCTATTAAGGCAGGTACAAGTATAATGTCACTTTAATGATTTTCAGCACCTTGATTTTTCATTTTCAGCTAACATTTATTTAAAAATTATCCTCAAAATTAAAGAAACATCCATCTTCTTAAGTCAATCAGCAAGTATTTATCCATTATATACTATATGCCAGACAAAGACAAAAGTCAAATTAAGTTAGTAAGCACTTATTAGACACCTACTGTGTGCCAGGAACTGTGCTGACTACTGGGAATGCAAAGGAAAGCAAGAACAAACCTACACTCAAGGAACTCATAGGTGAAGTAAAAGGGAGGCCACATGTAAACAACTGTTAAAGACAAGATGTATACAAGTAGACTGAGATTGTTGTTTGTCCTTCATTCTTGAAGAGGATCAAGAGTGATATTGTGACATGAAAATGAATTGGATTTAAGTGATGGTGCATTGTGCCTCACTTTCCCCTCCAGAGCCATCTGGGTCTAATGGACAAATATCAATCAAAATGACCAGAGATGGCCCTGGATGCTGTGGGAGACCCTGGCCTTTTTAAGCTAAGGTCTTTACAGGTCTCAGTTTGACTGAGGCAACATCCATTCAGTGATTAAGGCAAGAATTAAGGCAAAGAATGGCCTTTTTTAACTAGTCCAAAAAAATCCAGTCTGGAAGGGAAAAAACCTCAAAATTTCTGGCTAAAACAGAAACAATTTCTATTTACATTGACGAGTCAATCAGGATCAGGATCTATTGCTGGCCAATCAATGAGAGCCAGAATGACTTGAGTATGAGGCATGGTCCTTAAGAAGTCAGTAAACCCAAAGATGTCTTGGAAGTTTTCAGCACTTTTAAAAAAAGATTTACATTTCTTTGTGCCGAATACTCACAGGTAAGGACATGATGCCTTATGTGGAAAGGAAAGAAAAGAAGGAAGGAAGGAAGGAAGGAAGAAAGGAAGGAAGGAAGGAAGGAAGGAAGGAGGGAGAGAAGGAAGGAAGGAAGAAGAGAAGGAGGGAAGGAAGGAAGGAGGGAAGGAGGGAAGGAAGAGATTAAGAAACAAAGAAAGAAAGTGAGCTGTTTTCCAACTGAACAGTTCCAGTTGGATCCCCAGTGGGGCAGCTCTACTCCAAAGAACCATAACAACAGGAGATTGAGTAGGATTTAAGTGAGGAAGAGCTGTGCAAAGTCATCAGTTTTACTTTCACCTCCAGTGCTATCTGTTCCTGGTGGCAAAATGGAGATCCAGACCACTGGAGATGGTCCTCAAAAGGAAGACACTAAAATGAAAGAAACTCAAGAAAGGCTTTTTTGTAAAAGGTGAGACTTTATCTGAGATTTAAAGGAACCAGGGAAACCAGGAAGTGAAGGTGAGGGGAGAGTTTCTAATAGGAATGATAGTCAAAGAAAATGCTTTGAGTTGGAATATAAAGTATTATGTGAAAAATAGCAAGGAGGTCAGAGTTACTGAATTCTAAAGAACATGGGGGTGAATAAGGGACAAAAAACCCAGAAAGTGTAAAAAGGGGTCTGATCATGGAGTATTTTAAAGGCAAAACAATGGTTTTTATATTTGATCCTGAAGGTAATAGGAAACCTTTAAAGTTTGTTGAATGATATATGTATGACATGGTCATGTCTTCATTTTAGGAACATCAACTTGATAGTTGAGTCTGGAGGATAAACTGAAATGGGGAGAGAGCCTTGAAGCAGAGAGACCAATTACTGCAATAGTCCTGGTGTGAGATGATAAAGGCCTGCATTTGGACAGTGTTTGTAATGATAGAGAAGAAAAGGGGTTATCTATAAGGGATAATATGCAGGTAGAAATGGCAGAACTTGACAACTGGATATATTAGGGGAATGGAATGATGAAAGACAATGAGAATTTGAGGATGACACGTGTTTCAAACCTGAGAAGCTGGGAGAATGGTGGGGTCCTAGACACTAAGAGAGAAGTTAGTAGAGAGCAGGATTTGGGGAAGAAAGATAGTAAGTTTCGTTTCAAACACATTGAGTTTAACATGTAACTAAGCTATACATTTTTAGATGCCTAATAAGTAGAATAGAAGAATAAGAAGGGAGAATGGGGATCAGAAAAGAGGTTAGGGATGGAAAATAGATCTGTGATCATATTCATAAAGGTAATTGAATCCAGGGGAGCTGACAAGATCATTAAGGGAAATTGTGTAGAAGGAAAAGAGAAGAGGGCTTATAGCAGACATTTGGGGATACTCGAGTTAGTGTATATAAACTGGATGAAACCCAGTCCTCAATCCCAGAGATTGAGGAAGTGATCAGTCAAGTAGGAGGAGAAGCAGGAGAGAGCAGGGTCAAGAAAAAAAACTTAGGGAAAAGAGAATATCAAAGAGAAAAGGGGATTGATAGTGTCAAAGATGACAGAGGTCAAGAAGGATAAGGACTGAAAAAAAGTGATGCAATCCTTGCTTTGCCAGAGTTTGCCTTTTTTGGGGGGAGATAACATGTATGTAGGCATATACAAAAGAGCTATATAATAGATGAGATAGTTGGGAGGGAGGACATTAACAGCTGAGAAAATAGGAAAGGCTTCGGATAGAAAGTGATGTTTGAGCTAAGTCTTGAAGAAAAATTGTTGTTAAATCATTTTTTTTTACTCTTTGAAACCCCATTTGGGGTTTTCTTGGCAGAGATACTGGAGAAATTTCCTATTTCCTTCTTCATCTCATTTTATAGATAGGAAAACTGAGTCAAACAGAATTAAGTTAGGAAAACAGATGTCATGTATAAGGAACAACAAAAAGATCACTTTGGTTGGGCTGCAGAATACTTGAAAGGGAGAAATGTGTAATAGGGCTAGACGGGTAGATAGGGTTGGGTTATGAAAAACCAAACATTTAAAATTCTTTCTCAGTTTAAGAAACAAGCTATTAGGACAACAGCTACACACTCCTCTCTCAAACTTAACTAGTCTAAGCTTTTAAAAAAGAGGGTAAATACTCTTAGGCTGTTAATGAGGGTAAATACTCTTATGCTGTTAATGAAGTCAAGATTTTGTGTGTTCAAGGCTCAAAAAATCCAATATCATGCCAAGTTTCCAGGCTAAATTCTCCTTATGAAGGACCTATCACGTTGGTTGCATTAATTTAAGTTTTGGTTATTTAGTCATCTCAAAAAGAAACATCTTATTATCAGTCCTGATATTTTCAAATACTCCTCCTCCCACATCATGCCTCTCTTGGTCCTACACACAGAACAACCAATTAGAGAGCTCCTCCTGATGCTAAGGGATGAAGTTATAGTATAAATGACCTGGATTTTGGTTACAATGCCTGAATTGTTTCTGTTTCCACCTAATGCTATTACAAAACAAAAAGAGAACTCATTTCAGAATTCATTTTTCATTGCACAAGCATATCATTAACAGAATCAACAAGACAGAAGATAAAGGGCCCAAAGAATATAAAAAGTATCCTCAGTCCAAATTAGTGTTCACAAATATTGGATATCAGTTAAGGCTAGATTTTATTTTCCATAATACTTGAAAGAGTTCAGTAATTTTTTTGATGCCAAAATTTCAAGATTTTTGATTGAACTTTTTTTCATATGTGAATGGATTGGTATATGTTAAAATGGGCATCAACTTGACTGAATGCCAACTATTAATTGTACTTCATACTTGGTGGCTCTACATCATTTCTAGCTAGTAGAATCCCTAGCTCCACTTAAGAATCATTCAAATAATTCTTCCCACAAGTTCTTTCTGATTCCTCTATTTGCTTCTACCCTCCAATTTCTCTCTCTCTCTCTCTGTCTCTGTCTCTCTCTTTTTCTCTGTAGGTATATATATACATGTATATCTCTGTGTGTATGGTGTGTGCATATATATATATGTATATGCATATACATATATATATATACACACACACACAAACATACATCACATTTACTTATCTGTGTTTGTGTAGTTTCTTCCTAATAGACTGTAAGATCCCTTAGGGGAAAATGTGTTTTATTTTTATCTTTATGTTCCTAGCACTTAGTGTAGAGCCTCAATCAGAGTCGGTACTTAATAAATGTTTGTTGAATAATAATGATGGCAAAAGCTAGCATTTATGTAGCACTTGGAGGTTTGCAGAGCACTTTACAAGTTTCTCATTTTATTCTCACAACAGCCCTAGGGGATAAGTGCTATTATTTTTCTATTTTACAGATGAAGAACTCAGAACAGATAGTAAAGTGACTTGTCCAAAGTCACATAGCTAGCAAATGTTTTGAGGCTATTGAATTTAGGTCTTTCCGAGTCTAGTGCTCCAAGTCCAATACCCTATCAACTGTATCATATAGGTTTTAGAGTACAAAGAATATTATTTCCAAAGGATTTTTGGTTGCTATTATCTTATGTTTCTCTGTGTTATTTCCTAGCACCTCCCTAATTCTCTTTTTCCTTTCTTAATTTAAATGTAAATACTATATAGGACAATGCCAAGGACTATGGTTTAATTTGTAAAGAGGAGTATCTGAAACTGATCATCTGAGAGGAGATGCAAAGTACCCTGAAGGCTCCCATTGCCAGAACTGTACTAAGTGCTAAGAGTACAAATATAAGCAAAAAGAAAACAGTTTAGGTAATTAAAGATATTTATATTCTGCTGAATGAAGACAACACATAAGAGGAAGTCAGAAAGCATAAGCAGGTGGTGTGCCCATGTGTGGGGCATCCTGGGTAGTTCAGAGAGTCAGAAGTACAGTCTAGAGAGGAATATTGCCACACAAAGCTGCTCTGGCAACCTCTTCCAATGGAAGTTCTAGGAGGAACAGCCAAATGAAGAAAGAGGCTGCAGGGTCACTGGGAAAAATGACTTGCTCAGGTTGATGAAGACAGTTTTTGTCAAAAGTTGGCCTTTAACTTTGAGTTCCTGACTCTGAGTTCAGATTTTTATCGACTATGCCAAGATGATTTTCAAGGACCATATAGGATACATAAAGATATGTATATGCAAGTATGTATACATACTTGTATATATGTACATATTACACATCATATATAAGTATCAATGAAACATTTATACATTATTTCTCAACAGAAGACAATGCATCCACCTGGGAGCAGAGAAGTATAATGAGTACAGACATGGATGTGGAAACATGACAGAAAAGAAAAATGATTAAGTGGGAGGATATATGGAAGAACAAGGGCACTAACACACGTTGATGGAGCTTTGAATTGGCCCAACTATTCTGGAGAACAATCTAGAATTATTTCCAAAGGGTTATAAAATTTCCTATTCTTTGACCCAGCAATATCATTACTAGATTTGTACCTGAAAGAGATCCAAAAAAAGGAAAAGGACCTATATGTACAAAAATATTTAGAGTAGTTCTTTTTGTGACAGAAAAGAATTAGGGATTGAGGGATTGTCCATCAAATGGGGAATGGCTGAACAAGTTGTAGTATATGATAATGGTGGATTATTATTATGCTATAAGAAATGATAAGTGAGATGGTTTTAGAAAAGCCTTTGAAGACTGATGAAAACTAAAATGCGCAGAACTAGGAGATCACCATACATAGTACCCCAATATTTTAATGATGAAAACCTTTAAAGACTAATGTAAAAGGAAATGTGCAGAACCAGATCACCATACACAGTAACCCCAATATTTTAATGGTGATAACTGTGAAAGAATTCAATACAATGATCCAGACACTGCCAAAAGACTCGATGAAAAATACTATCCATGTCCACAGAAAAGGAACTCATGAATTCTGAGTTCAGATGGAAATATATTGTTTTTCAGTTTCTTCCTCCCTCTGTCCCTCCCTCCATCCCTCCCTCCTTCCTCCCTCCCTCCCTCCCTCCCTCCCTTCCTTCCTCCCTTCCTTCCTTCCTTCCTTCCTTCCTTCCTTCCTTCCTTCCTTCCTTCCTTCCTTCCTTCCTTCCTTCCTTCTTTTCTTTGTTCCTTCATTCCTTTCTCCCTCCCTTCCTTATTTTTTTTATTTTTTTATTAAAGCTTTTTATTTGTAAAACACATTGCAAGGGTAATTTTTCAACATTGACTCTTGCACAGCTTTCTGTTACAAATTTTTCCCTCCTTCTTCCCCACCCCCTCCCCTAGATGGCAGGAAGTCTAATAAATGTTAATTATGTTAAAATACTTGACAAATTGAATATATGTATACATATTTATACAGTTATCTTGCTGTACAAGAAAAATCGTATCTACAAGAAAAAAAAAAACCTGAGAAGGAAAACAAAATGCAAGCAAATATCAATAGAGAGCGTGAAAATGCTATGTTGTGGTCCACATTCAGGCCTCTCCCTGGGTGTATATGGCTTTCTTCATCACTGAACGACTGGAATTAGTTTGAAACATCTCATTGCTGAAGAGAGCCATGTCCATCAGAATTGATCATCATGTAATATTGTTGTTGCCATGTATAATGATCTCCTGGTTCTGCTCATTTCACTCAGCATCAGTTCATGCAAGTCTCTCCAGGCCTCTCTGAAATCGTTCTGCTGGTCGTTTCTTACAGAACAATAATATTCCATAACATTCATATACCATAATTTATTCAGCCATTCTCTAATTGATGGACATTCATTCAGTTTCCAGTTTCTTGCCACCACAAAAAGGGCCGCCACAAACATTCTTGCACATGTGGGTCCCTTTTCTTCCTTTAAGATGTCTTTGGGATATAAGCCCAATAGAAACACTGCTGGGTCAAAGGGCATGCACAGTTTGATAACTTTTTGAGCATAGCTCCAAATTGCTCTTCAGAATGGTTGGATCCTTTCACAGTTCCACCAACAATGTATCAGTGTCCCAATTTTCCCACATCCCCTCCAACATTCATCATTTATCTTTTCCTGTCATTTTAGCCAATCTGACAGGTGTTTAGTGGTATCTCAGAGTTGTCTTAATTTGCATTTCTCTGATCAATAGTGATTTGGAGAACCTTTTCATATGACTTGAAATGCTTTTAATTTTATCATCTGAAAGTTGTCTGTTCATATCCTTTGACCATTTATCGATTGGAGAGTAGCTTGCACTCTTATAAATATGAGACAATTCTCTATATATTTTAGAAATGAGGCCTTTATCAGAACCCTTAAATGTAAAGATGATTTCCCAATTTATTGCTTCCCTCCTAATCTTGTCTGCATTAGGTTTGTTTCTACAAAAACTTTTTAACTTAATATAATCAAAATTATCTATCTGGTGTTCAATTAAGAGTTCCAGTTCTTCTTTGGACACAAATTCCTTCCTTCTTCAAAGGTCTGAGAGGTAAATTATCCTATGTTCCTCTAATTTGCTTATAATATCACTCTTTATATCTAAATCATGAACGCATTTAGATCTTATCTTGGTATGTGGTGTTAGGTGTGGGTCAAGCCCTAATTTCTTCCTTACTAGTTTCCAATTTTCCCAGCAGTTTTTGTCAAATACTGAGTACTTATTCAGAAAGTCTTTGGGTCTTTGGGTTTGTCATACACTAGATTGCTATAGTTATTGCCTAGTTTGCCCTGTGATCCTATCCCTATTCCACTGATCAACTACTTTATTTCTTAGCCAGTACCAAATGGTTTTGATGACTGCAGCTTTATAATATAGTTTTAGAACTGGTACAGCAAGACCACCCTCATCAGCAATTCTTTTCATTAATTCCCTTGAAATTCTTGATCTTTTGTTCTTCCAAATGAACTTTGCTACTATTTTTTCTAGATCTGTAAAATAATTTCTTGAGAGTTTGATTGGTATAGCACTAAATAAATAAATTAGTTTGGGTAGTATCATCATTTTTATTATATTCGCTCAGCCTACCCATGAGCACTTGATATTTTTCCAAATGATTAGGTCTGACTTTATTTGTGTGGAAAGTGTTTTGTACTTGTGTTCATATAGTTCCTGACTTTCCCTTGGCAGATAGATTCCCAAATATTTTATACTATCCACAGTTATTTTGAATGGAATTTCTTTTTGTATATCACGCTGCTGAACTTTGTTGGTAATATAAGAAAAATGCTGATGATTTATGTGGATTTATTTTGTATCCTGCAACTTTGCTAAAGTTGTGAATTGTTTCTAGTAGTTTTTTAGTTGAGTCTCTAGGGTTCTCTAAGTATACCATCATATCATCTGCAAAGAGAGATAATTTGGTTTCCTCATTACCTACTCTAATTCCTTTAATCTCTTTTTCTTCTCTTACTGCCAAAGCCAACATTTCTAATACAATATTAAATAGTAATGGTGACAGTGGGCAGTCTTGGTTCACTCCTGATCTTATTTGGAATAGTTCTAGTTTGTCCCCATTACATATAATGCTTGCTGATGGTTTTAAATAGATGCTACTGATCATTTTAAGGAAAAGCCCATTTATTCCTATACTCTCTAGTGTTTTTATAGGAATGGGTGTTGGATTTTATCAAATGCTTTTTCTGTATCTATTGAGATAATCATATGATTTTTGTTAGTTTGGTTATTAATATAATTGATTATGCTGGTAGTTTTCCTAATATTGAAGTAGCCCTGCATTCCTGGTATAAATCCTACTTGGTCATAGTGTATTATCCTGGGGATGACTTTCTGTAATATCATTGCTAATATCTTATTTAAAATTTTTGCATCGATATTCATTAGGGAAATTGGTCTATAGTTTTCTTTCTCTGTTTTCTCCCTACCTGGTTTAGCTATCAGCACCATATCTGTCTCATAGAAGGAATTTGGTAGTATACCTTCTTTCTCTATTTTTTCAAATAGCTTATATAGTATTAGAATTAATTGTTCTTTGAATGTTTGGTAGAATTCACATGTAAATCCATCTGGCCCTGGAGATATTTTTTAGAGAGTTGATTAATAGTTTGTTCTATTTCTTTTTCTAAAATGGGGCTATTTAAATAATTTATTTCTTCTTCTGTTAACCTGGGCAATCTATATTTTTGTATATATTCCTCCATTTCATTTAGGTTATCAAATTTATTGGCATAAAGTTGGGCAAAGTAACTCCTAATTATTGCTCTAATTTCCTCTTCATTGGTGGAAAGTTCTCCCTTTTCATTTTTGAGACTAACAATTTGATTTTCCTCTTTCCTTTTTCTAATTATATTAACCAAAGGCTTATCTATTTTGTTGGTTTTTTCATAAAATCAACTCTTAATTTTATTTATTAACTCAATAGTTTTCTTATTTTCAATTTTATTAATCTCCCCTTTTATTTTCAGAATTTCCAATTTGGTATTTAATTGAGGGTTTTTTAATTGTTCTTTTTCTAGATTTTTTGTAAGACCAATTCATTGATCTTCTCTTTCTCTATTTTATGCAAGTAAGCACCTAGAGATATAAAATTACCCCTTATAACCGCTTTAACTGTATCCCACAAATTTTGGTATGTTGTCTCATTATTGTCATTCTCTTGGATGAAATTATTGATTGTTTCTATGATTTGCTGTTTCATCCATTCATTCTTTAGGATTAGATTATGGTCATTTTTGGGGGCGGAGCCAAGATGGCGAACTGCAGACAGCGTTCTCTGTAAGCTCCTGAGACCTTCCCTCAGACACAAACTGAGCCTCCGAACTGGTTCTGGAGTGAGGGCTTCACCAAACACCTGGACTACAACGCACTTCTATCACATATCTTCTTTGAAAGAACTTCTGAGGTCAGTTTTAGACAGGCAGGGGATCGAGCAGCTCCCAGTGCTCAGACGCCAGTGCGCAGCAGGGGTGCAAGTCCGGGACTGGGACGGACCAGAAGATTTTAGGCTGCCAGAAGTCCCTGGGAGACGCTTGGGACACTTTGCTCTGCTTGCGGGCAGGTGCTTTGGCAGGTCTGCCTTTGATAAAGGGTGGATTGAGAGCAGCTGAAAGTGTGGTCCTAGTGCGGATCTAGCCAGATCAGCCCCAGACCGGAAGTCAACTTGGCAAATTGCCCCAGGGAAAATTGAAATTGCTGCTGCTGCAGAATTCCTTGATGGTGACTGATACCTCTGCTGAAAATCATGAGCAAGAAGAAGAGAGCTCTCACCATAGATAGCTTTTATGGAAAGAAACTAGAGAAGTCCCCAGATCCTGAGAGTCTGAAAACAATCCCAGATAAAGCCACAAAGGTGGACTTAAGCTGGTCTCCCTTTCAGAAGGCTTACCTGGAAGATTGCATAAAGAATCTCAAAAGAGAGCTAGAAGAAAATTGGGGAAATAAACTGAGAGCAGTGCAAGAAGGAAAACTAGCAAAACGGAAAAAGAATGCATTGAATCAAGAAATTCAACTGGCCAGCTACAAAAGGAGCTAAAAAAGATAACTGAAGGAAATAATACTTTAAAAATTAAAATTGAACGAATAGAAGTAAATGACTGAATAAGACTTTAAGAATCAGCCAAACAAAAACAAAAAAAATGAAAAAATAGAAGAAAATATGAAATATCTCCTAGGAAAAACAATTGACTTGGAAAACAGATCCAGGAGAAACAATCTAAGAATTATTGGACTCCCTGAAAGTCACGATGAAAAAAAGAACCTTGATGTTATCTTCCAGGAAATCATGAAAGAGAATTGCCCTGATGTTTTAGAATCAGAAGGCAAAATTGGTATTGAAAGAATCCACCGATCACCTCCTGAAAGAGACCCCAAAATTAAAACCCCAAGGAATATCGTGGCCAAATTTCAGGACTATCGCACCAAGGAAAAGATATTACAAGCTGCTAGAAAAAAACAGTTCAAATACCGAGGAACTGTCATTAGAATTACACAGGATCTGTCACCTTCCACATTGAAGGATAGAAGGGCCTGGAATCAGATATTCCGAAAGGCAAAAGAACTTGGATTACAGCCAAGAATAAGTTATCCAGCTAGAATGAGCATCATCTTCCAGGGAAGAAGATGGTCATTCAATGATACAGGAGAATTTCACCTATTTCTAATGAAAAGACCAGATCTGAACAAAAAATTTGACCTCCAAACACAGAACTCTAGAGAAGCGTAAAAAGGTAAAAAGGAAAGAACTCTCGAGAACTATATCTCTACTAGGGGTATCCTTAAAGAATGGGTGTATAATTTGATTTTACTTTGATAATAATCGAAAAGAAATTAGGTGGAAGGTATATCATACTGTAAAAAAGGGGGGGAGGGGAAAGGAGGTAAAATAAAGTAAAAAAAAAGGAGGTAAAATAAGGCAAAGTCTCATGAAGAGACTTAGAAAATCTAATATAATTGAGGGAAAGAAGGGAGGGTGATGAGTATTGTGTAAATCTTACTCTCATTGGATTGGGCTCTAAAGGAGCATATCAGACACATTTGATTTCAGGGAAAAACTTGGCCCTCTGTATAGGGAAGTAGGAGGGAAAGGAGGAAAAGAAAGGGATAAATTAATAGAAGGATTAGGGGAAAAGTGTATAAAAGAGGGAGGGTTCTAAAGGGGGGAGGACTGTTAGAGGGAGGTGGTCATCAAAAATAAAATACTGGGGAGGGGGGAAGGGAGTAAGGGGAAAGGGAAGAGAAAGATATAACTTTGGGTAAATAAGATGGCAGGAAATATAGATATAGTCATTTTAACTGTGAATGTGAATGGGATGAACTCTCCCATAAAACAGAAACGGATAGCGGACTGGATTAAAAGCCAGAATCCTACAATATGTTGTTTACAAGAAACACATTTAAAACATAGAGATACA
>JAJPUD010002973.1:57131-94943 GCA_023553655.1 Myrmecobius fasciatus
TGTTCTTTAAATGTTTGGTAGAATTCACATGTAAATCCATCTGGTCCTGGGGATTTTTTCTTAGGGAGTTGATTAATAACTTGTTCTATTTCTTTTTCTAAAATGGGACTATTTAAGTAATTTATTTCTTCTTCTCTTAATCTGGGCAATCTATATTTTTGTAGATATTCCTCCATTTCACTTAGGTTATCAAATTTATTGGCATACAGTTGGGCAAAGTAACTCCTGATTATTGCTCTAATTTCTTCTTCATTGGTGGAAAGTTATCCCTTTTCATTTTTGAGACTAACAATTTGATTTTCCTCTTTCCTTTTTCTGATTAATTAACTAGAGGTTTATCTATTTTGTTGGCTTTTTAATAAAACCAACTTTTAGTTTTATTTATTAATTCAATAGTTTTTTTTACTTTCAATTTTACTAATCTCTCCTTTTATTTTTAGGATTTCAATGTTGGTATTTGATTGGGGGTTTTTAATTTGTTCTTTCTCTAGCTTTTTTAGTTGCAAGCCCAATTCATTGATTTTCTCTTTCTCTATTTTGTGCAAATAAGCATCTAGAGATATAAAATTTCCCTTTATTACTGCTTTGGCTGTATCCCACAAATTTTGGTATGTTGTCTCATTATTGTCATTCTCTTGAATGAAATTAGTAATTATGTCTGTAATTTGCTTTTTCACCCACTCATTCTTTGGGATAAAATTATTTAGTTTCCAATTGGTTTTTGGTCTATTTTCTCCTGGCCTTATATTGCATGTGATTTTTATTCCGTCATGATCTGAAAAAAAGTACATTTATTATTTCTGCCTTCCTGCATTTGATTTTGAGGTTTTTGTGTCCTAACACATGGTCAATTTTTGTATAAGTTCCATGGACTGCTGAGAAAAAAGTAAACTCCTTTCTGTCTCCATTTAATTTCCTCCAAAAATCTATCATACCTAACTTTTCTAACATTTTGTTTACCTCCTTAACTTCTTTCTTATTTATTTTGCGGTTTGATTTAGCTAATTCTGAGAGAGCAAGGTTGAGATCCCCCACTATTATAGTTTTGCTGTCTATTTCTTCTTGCATCTCTCTGAACTTTTCCTCTAGGAATTTCCATGCTATACCACTTGGTGCATATATGTTTAGTATTGATATTGCTTCATTATCTATGGTACCCTTTAGGAAGATATAATTTCCTTCTTTGTCTCTTTTAATTAAGTCTATCTTTGCTTTTACTTGGTCTGAGATCAGGATTGCTACCCCTGCTTTTTTTTGTTCACCTGAAGCATAATAGATTCTACTCCAGCCTTTTACCTTCACCCTGTATGTATCTCTACGTTTTAGATGTGTTTCTTGTATACAACATATTGTTGGATTCTGGTTTTTAATCCAGTCTGCTATCTGCTTCTGCTTTAAGGGAGAGTTCATTCCGTTCACATTCACAGTTAAAATAACTAATTCTGTATTTCCTGCCATCTTATTTACCCTAGCTTATGCTTTTCTCTTTCTTGTCCCCTTTCCCTCCTTCCTACTATTTTGCTTTTGATAACCACTTCCCTCAAACAATCCTTCCCCTTTAGAGCCATACCCACCCCTTTTTTTCCCCTTTCCCTCCCGTTTCCTTATACGTACATCTATTATTCCCTCAGAGCCAAATCTGATGAGGTGGGGATTAACCCAATTCTCATTCCCCTCCCTTTTTTCCCCTCAATCATTATAGGTTTTCTTTGCCTCTACATGTGATGTAATTTCCCTTATTTTACCTCCTTTTCCTCTTCTTCCAGTGTTATCCCTTTTCTACCTCTAATTTCTTTTTCAGTTTATCATATAATAATCATAAAATCACAATAATCATATCATAATAATCATAATGTAAGAATAAAATCATAAAATCAACTCTCATTCTATAAGTATCCACAACATATACATAATTCTCAAGAGTTTTTTTTTTTTTCTTGTTACCTTTTTATGTTTCTCTTGTGTTCTGTGTTTGTAGATCAAATTTTTTGTTCAGTTCTGGTCTTTTCAGTAGAAATAGGTGAAATTCTCCTATATCATTGAATGACCATCTTCTTCCCTGGAAGATAATGCTCATTCTAGCTGGGTAACTTATTCTTGGCTGTAATCCAAGTTCCTTTGCCCTTCGAAATATCTGATTCCAGGCCTTTCGATCCTTCAAAGTAGAAGCTGCTAAGTCCTGTGTGATCCTAATTGTGGCTCCCTGATATTTAAATTGTTTCTTTCTGGCTTCTTGTAATATCTTTTCCTTGATATGATAGTTCTGGATTTTAGCCACGATATTTCTGGGGGACTTAATTTTTGGGTTTCTTTCAGGAGGTGATCGGTGGATTGTTTCAAGGAGTATTTTGCCTTCTGGGTCTAAGATATCAGGGCAGTTTTCTTTTATGATTTCCTGGAAGATAGTGTCTAGGTTCTTTTTTTCATCATGGCTTTCAGGAAGCCCTATAATCCTTAGATTGTCTCTCCTAGATCTATTTTCCAGGTCAGTTGTTTTTCCTAGGATATATTTCATGTTTTTCTCTATCTTTTCATTTTTTTGTTTTTGTTCGACTGATTCTTGAAGTCTTGATGAGTCATTCATTTCCAATTGTTCGATTCTAATTTTTAACGTCTTATTTTCTTCAGTTACTGTTTTTAGTTCCTTTTGCAATTGACCAATTACATTTTTTTGTTCATTGCATTCTTTTTCCATTTTTTCTATTTTATTTTGCAGTGATCTCATTTCATTTCCCCATGTTTCTTCTAACTCTCTTTTAAGATTTTTTATGCAATCTTCAAAGAAAGCCTTGTGACATGGAGTTTATGTCTCTCTTTGGGGCTTTTTCTGGAGTTGCTTTACCTTTAGGGGCCTCAGGATTTGAGGTCTGTTCTTCCCTCTCTCCATAAAAGTTGTCTATGGTGAGAGCTCTTTTTGGTTTTTTATTCATTTTTTTTTAAAGGTGTGAGGTCTGTTTAGGGCAAAGGTGGGACAGCTGCTTTAATTTGCCCTGGGGCAGTTCTGCTGATTGAGTTATTTCAGGTACTGGGCAGCTCCGCTGATTGAATTATTTCTGGTGTTCATCAGTCCTGCTGATTGATTGATCGCCCTAGGGTGTTGTGTAATGGCAGCTAGGTCTGATGCTCATCAGGGGTTCAGTGGTTCACAATCTACCCCCCACAAAAGGCAGACCCCCCCAAACCACCTGCCCACAATCAGGACAGATTGGCCCAAGAGGCCCCCAGAAGACTCCCAGGTGTGTGAAAACACAACGCTCCCACTCCTGTTCCGACTCCTGTTCCAGCTCCCTGCTCCAGCTCCCTGCTCCAGCTCCCTGCCCCGGTCTCCCTGCGCTGCAGTCTGGGTTCAATAGACCACCCTCCCTGCCCAATTAAAACAGACCTGTTTTGAGGTTCTTCCAGAGTATCTTCTTCTAGAATCGTGTTGTTCTCCAGATAGTGTGGATTTTTTTTTTTTGCTTCAAAATCAGTCTAGCGGCTTCATATGTTGTTGGTTTGAGGGAAGGTTAGAGGAGGTTACAGAGACTCCTGTCTGATCTCCGCCACCATGGCTCCACCCCCAGAAGGAAGAAGTTTTATTACATTAAATTATAAAGTTTTTCTAAAGTGTTGTTTTCTTCAGTTACCTTTTTAAGCTCCTTTTGTAACTGGCCAATTTGTTCATTGCACTCTTTTTCCACTTTACTAATTTTATTTTTCAATAAATTGGTGTCTTTTTCATATCTCTTTTGCAGGGCATCATATCCTTCTTGCACTGATTTCAGTTTATTTTCCCATTTATCCTCCAGCTGTCTTTTGAGGTTCTTTATGCAATCTTCCAGAAAGGCCTTTTGAAAAAGTGACCAGTGATGGTCTTTAATACCTTCATCTGGTATTTTATCTAAAGTAATCTCAGCATCTGGGGTCAATGCTTCTTTGCCTTGATAAAGGCTGTCTATGGTGAGAGCTCTCTTTTGCTTCTTCATTTTTGTTTTAGACAGCATGGATATCTCTTTAAGGTAGGGAAAAAAAAAACGGTGGCTGAAAAGCTTTGCCCTGGGGCACTTCGGTGAGTTGACTTACGGTGCTGGGCCGGTGGGGGTTAGGACTAAGTCCGAATTACTCCTTAAACAAGGCAAGTCTGCCAGAACACCTGCCCCCAATCAGGGCAGAGTGTCCCGAGTGCCTCAGATAAACTCCAGGTGTTTGGAATTTGGAGTTTGGAGTTTCTGCCACGCTGAGCTGAGCTGAGTCCCACCCTCACTTCCGGCCTGCACAGGGGTCGTCTATTTATCTTTCTGTCCGAGTCCGACTAACCTGATATGAAGTTATCCAGAGAGCTGTGCCCAAATATTTCTGAGTTCGTTGACTTGAAGATCAGTTCAGAGGCTTATTTTATTGTTGATTTGAGAGAAGATCGGAGGAGGGGCAGAAAGTCACCTTTTCACTCTGCCATCTTGGCTCCATCCCCCAAGAACCAGGAAGATCTGGTTTCAAATATTATCTCACACTCTTACTAGCTATGTGGCCTTGAGCAAATCGCTTGAACTCTTTTTGACTCAAATCCCGTATACATAAAATAAGAAATTTGAACTCTGCAGCTTTCAAGGTCCTTACAAGCACTGAATCCATGATTCCATGATTTGTTGGCCATAATAAATCAGTAGTGAAATTATATGAAAGTTGCTAAGATCCTTCAAACTAAGCCAACATATAATAACTTCAGTGTAAAGGTGAGTACAGGAAAGCATGGCAAATACTATGTAGGAAAAAATAGTTAAAGGTCAAGAAATGAAAGAAATAAAAAATATGTAGAAGACTAATTCTTATATATCCTAAATGCTGTTTTCATGAAGATAGTCAAGAGGCATTAGTACTAAATGTCACACACAGAAATTGATTATATCTCAACATATAAGGTATAACTGATTATTAATGAAAGTCAATTTCAGAGTCAGCAATTTATGTGCTATCAGTTTGCTAACTGGTTAGAGCAATATGTTGGGGTTGAAGTATGAATTGTATTAAAGGTCTTATAGATCCCTTTCAATTCTGAAAACTTATATTCTAATACTAAATTAGAAGAAAATAAAAACGAGAAGACATCAAAAATTATAGCAGCTTGTACTAGAAATGTTAGCTATAGCAGTAAGAGAATAGAAAAGAAATTGAAGGCAGTAGATGAGGTAATGAGAAAACAAAACTATAACTTTTTGCAGTTGAAATGATGCTATACTTAGCATAATATAATATATTATATATTATACTATATTACATATATTATAATAATATATAACATAATATAGTATAATATAAGCTATAATAAAGTAGTAAACATCAAAATAATCTGATACTGGCTAAGAAATAGGATGGTGGATCAATGGAAGAGATTATGTACACAATACACAGTAATAAATGACCATAATAATTCAGTGTTTTGATAAATTCAAAAGACCCAAGCTTTTGGGTTAAAAACTCTTTTTTTTTTTTTTTTTTTTTTACAAAAAAACTCTTCAGAAAACTGGAAAATAGAATGTAATAGACCAACATCTTACATCACACATAAGATAAGGTCAAAATGTGTACATGTTTTAGTCATAAAACATGTAATGCCATAAGCAAATTAGAAGAACATGGAATACTTTACCTATCATATCTATGAATAAGGGAAGAATTTAGTACCAAAAAAGATACAGATAGCATTATAAAACGTAAAATGGATAATTTTCATTATATTAAATTTTAAAAGTTTGGCACAAATAGAACCAATGCAACCAAAATTAGAAGGAAAGCAGAAAATTGGGAGGGAAATTTATAGCAAGTATCTCTGATAAAAAGCCTCATTTTCTAAATATGTGAAGAACTGGGTTCAAATTGATAAGAAAACAAATCATTCCCCAATTGAAAAATGAGCAAATGTTATGAGCAAGCAGGTTTTCAGACAAAGAAATCAAAACTATCTATAATCATATGAAAAAAAATGCTTAAAAAACTATTGATTAGAGAAATGGAAATTAAAACTACTCTGAGGTAGCGTCTCATACCTAAATTCTCTTCTACCTAAATTAATCTCCCTAATTATCAAATTGACTAATATAGCTAAAAAAATAATGGTTACTAGAAGGGATATGAGAAAATTGGGATACTAATGCACTGTTGGTAGAATTGTAAACTAATCTGACCATTCTGGAGAGCAATTTAGAACTATGACCAAAGGGATATAAAACTTTGTATATCCTTTGATTCAGCAATACCACTACTAAGTCTATATCAGAGACATTAAAAAAAGAAAAAAGGATCTATTTGTATAATAATATTTATGGCAGCTGTTTTTCTGGTGGCTTGGAATTAGGAAATGAAGGAATGCCCACCAATTTGGGAATAGTTAAACAAGTTGTGGTATATGATTATGATAGAATATTATTGTGCTCTAAGAAATGACAAGCAGAAGGATTTCGGAAAAACCAGGGAAGATTTATATGAACTGATATAAAATGAAGTGAGCAGAATCAGGAGATTATTGCATACAATAACAGCAATATTGTGTGATGGAGAACTGTGAATGACTTGGTTATTCTTAGCAATACAATGACAATTCCAACAGATTAATGATGAAGCATATTATTTACCTCTAGAGAAAGAACTGACTTCTAATACAAATTGAAGCATGCTATTTTCCCACTTTCTTTTCTTTTTTCTATTATTTAAGTCTTCTTTATAAATTAACTAATATGGAAGTGTTTTACATGATTGTACATGTCTAACCAATATCTAATTGCTTACCATCTCAGAGAAGGGAAAGGTGAGGAAGAGAGAGAAGGATAGAATTTGGAATTAAAATTATTTTTTTTATTTTTTTTTAAATTTTATTTGCATAACATATGTGTGGGTAATTCTTCAACAATAACCCTTACATAGCTTTCCGTTACAAATTTTTCCCCCAACTCCCCACCCCTCCCCTAGATGGCAGGACATCCACTACATGTTAATTATGCTAAAATATTGGTAAATCGAATATATGTATACATATTTCCAAACTTGTCATTGTTGTGCAAGAAAAATCTTGTCTACACAAATGATATATCAGATAAAGGAAACACAATGTAAGCAAACATCAATCAAGGAGTATGAGAATGTTATGTTGTGGTCCACATTTCACATCCCTCTCTCTGGGTGTATATGGCTTTCTTCAGTGAACAATTGGAGGTGGTTTGAAACATTTCATTGTTGAAGAGAGCCATGTCCATCAGAATTGATCGTCATATAGTACTGTTGTTGCCATGTATAATGATCTCCTGGTTCTGCTCATTTCACTCATCATCAGTTCATGCAAGTCTCTCCAGGCCTCTCTGAAATCATCTTTCTGGTCATTTCTTACAGAACAATAATATTCCATAATATTCATATACCATAATTTATTCAGCCATTCTCCAATTGATGGGCATCTTTTCAATTGGAATTAAAATTATTAAAAAAAAAGTTTAAAACTTGTTTTGACATCATGGAGAGGATATAAAAAATGTATTTAAAAAAAGGTGGAGGGAAGAGGTTAGTCATTATACTTTTCTCAGAGGTGGGGTAGTAGGACTGAATTATATCTATCTGCCTCCTTACATATGATTGGGATGTAGTTTTGGAACTCAAAATAAATTTCTGATTCCTATTTATTAATGAGGAAAGGACAACACAAGCTTTTATATCCAAGTTTGCCTTCCTTTCCATCAAATCCTATTTCTACAATGAATACATGTACAGCAAAAGAGCAAAGAAAATCATTTATCCAAGTCAGTAGCAAAACAAAATCAGAGAAAGTATACATAGGAGGATATATACTAGATAACACAAAATGAAGGAGTTTTCTTTTTGGGAACAAGGCAACTCAGATCAATTGAGAGTCCCAGATTACTCAAAGGCAAATTCCCTAAAGTCTCTAGTGTATGAATCTGGAGATAGGAACACGATGGAAATTCCTATTTCCTCTTAAGACTCACAGAATCTTATTTTCTCTTTAGCATCCTTAGGTAGGGTTGGCATTATCCAACCTCTCTCTTGATGCTAGAAGCCAGAGAAACCCAAAGAAAGGCAGTACTAAATAAGACTGGTGCTTCCAGAGACAGACTTTGCCCTGACCCTCACATAATTTTGAAACACTGATCTCAACTGATGTGGCAAGTCCCATGCCAATGGACTTTGAGGTTCAGGTTACATAACAACAAAGAATTTATTTTTAATTTTTAATAGTATTTAATTTTTCCAAATACACGCAAAGATAGTTCCCAACATTTACCTTTGCAAAACCTTGTGTTCCAACTTTTACTCCCTCAAGACTGTCCGAATCTTCCCATATCCCCTCCAACATTTATCGTTATTTTTTCCTGTCATCTTAGCCAGTCTGAGAGGTGTGTAGTGTTCCTTCAGAATTGTCTTAATTTGCACTTCTCTGATCATAGTGATTTAGAGAATTTTTTTCATATGACTAAAAATGGTTTTAATTTCATCTGAAAATTGTTCATATCCTTTGACCATTTATTAATTGGAGAATGCTTTGCATTTTTATAAATTTGAGTCAATTCTCTGTATATTTTAGAAATGAGTTCTTTATCAGAAACACTGGCTGTAAATTTTTTCCCCTAGTTTTCTGCTTCCCTTCTAATCTTGGCTTAATTGGTTTTGTTTGTGCAAAACCTTTTTAATTTAATATAATCAAAATTATCCATTTTACATTTCACAAATTTCTCTACTTCTTCTTTAGCATTAAATTCCTCTCTCCTCTACAGATTTTAGAGATAAACTATTCCTTATTTTCTAATTTGCTTATGATATCACCTTTTATGTCTAAATCATGAAGCCATTTCATACATACTTCATGGTATAGGATGTAAGATATTGGCCAATGCCTTCTTTCTGCCATACTATTTTCCAGTTTCCTCAGCAATTTTTGTCAAATTGTGAATGCTTATCCCCGAAGTTGGAGTCTTTGGGTTTATCAAACATTAGATTACTATAGTCTTTGATTATTGTGTCTTGTGATCTTTCTTTCCTCCTTTCTTCCTTTCTTCTTCCTTAGTCTTTGATTATTGTCTTGTGATCTTTCTTTCCTCCTTTCTTCCTTTCTTCTTCCCTTCTTCCTTTCTTCTTCCCTTCCTCCTCTCTTCTTCCTCTCTTCCTTTCTTCCTTCCTTTTTTTTTTGCTGAGGCAATTGGGATTAAGTGACTTGCCCAGGGTCACACAGCTAGGAAGTATTAAGTATCTGAGACCAGATTTGAACTCAGGTTTTTCTGACTTTGAGGCTGGTGATCTATCCATTGCGCCACCTAGCTGCCCCAGACCATTGCTTTCTAATATAGTTTTATGTCTGGTACAACTAGGCCACCTTTGTTTGCATTTTTTGAAATTCTTGACCTTTTGTTCTTCCAGATGAATTTTGTTATTATTTTTTCTAGCTCTATAAAGTAATTTCTTGGCAGTTTGATTGGCATGACATTAGATAAATAGATTAATTTAGGTAGAATTGCTATTTTTATTATATTAGCTCAATCTACCCATGAACACTTAATATTCCACTTGTTTAGATCTAACATTATTTGTGTGAAAAATATTTTGTAATTGTGTTCATATACTTCCTGGTTTTGTCTTGGCAGGGAGACTTCCCAATATTTTCTATTATCTACGGTTATTTTAAATGAGATTTCTATCTCTTGGTGCTGGACTTTATTGGTAACATGTATAAATGCCCATGATTTACATGGGTTTATTTTACATTCTGCAACTTTGCTAAAGTTGTTAATTGTTTTTAGTAGTTTTTAGTTGATTCTCTAAATATATCATCATATCATCTGCAAAGTGTGATAGTTTTTGTTTTCTCATTACCTATTCTAATTCCTTCAATTTTCTTTCTTTCTCTTATTGCTAAAGCTAACATTTCTAGTACAATATTGAATAATAGTGGTGATAATGGGCAACCTTGTTTCATCTGTGGTCTTATTGGGGATGCTTCTAGCTTAACCTCATTTCATATAATGCTTGCTGATGGTTTTATATAGATGCTATTTATCATTTTAAGGAAAACTCCATTTATTTTTATGCTTTCTAGTGTTTTTAATGGGAATGGTTGCTTATTTTGTCAAATGCTCTTTCTGCATCTGTTGAGGTAATCATATGCTTTCTGTTAGTTTGGTTATTGATATGGTCAATTATGCTGATATTGAACCAGCTCTACACTTCTGGTATAAATCCCACTTGACCATCACTAAAATATTGATGATTAATTGCTGCAATCTCTTTGCTAATATTTTATTTCAGATTTTTGCATCAATATTCTTTAGAGAAATTGATCTATAATTTTTTTCTCTGTTTTGGACCATCCTGGTTAGATTTCAATACCATATCTGTATCATAAAAGGAATTTGGCAGGCCTTCCTCTATTTTTCTGAATAGTTTATATAGTATTGGAATTAATTGTTCTTTAAATATTTGCTGGAATTCACTTGTATATCCATCTGGTCCTGAAGATTTTTTCTTGGGGAATTCATTAATGGTTTGTTCAATTTATTTTTTTTTCTAAAACAGAACTATTTAAATAATTTTTTCTCATCTGTTAATCTGGGAAATGTATATTTTTGTATGTTATCCATTTCACTTACATTATCAGATGTATTGGCATACAATTGAATAAAACACTTAATTATTGTTTTAATGTCAGCTTTATTAGTGATAAGTTCACTTTTAAAATTTTTTATAATGTTATTTAGCATTCTTCTTTCCTTTTTCTAATAAAATTAACCAGAGATTTATTTATTTTGTTAGTTTTTTCATAACTCTTAGTTTTGTTTATTAGTTCAATAGTTTTCTTACTTTCAATTTTATTAATTGCTCCTTTGATTTTCAGAATTTCTAAATTTCTATTTAATTGGGGTTTTTTAATTTCTTTTACTAGCTTTTTTAGTTGCATGCCCATTTCATTGATCTTCTCTTTCTCTATTTTATTCATGTAAGTATCCAGAGATATAAAATTTCCCTTAAGAACTGCTTTGACTGCATTCCATAAACTTTGGTATGTTGTCTCATTCTTATCATTTTTTTGGATAAATTGGATAAAATTATCAATTGTTTCTATCATTTGTTGTTTGAGCCATTCATTCTTTAGGATTTTTAATTTCTAATTAATTTTTTGTCTATTTTTCCTTGGTCCTTTATTACATGTAATTTTAAAAAACAATAATAGCTTTTTATTTTTCAAAACACATGCAAAGATAATTTTCAATATTCACCTTTACAAAACCTTGTGTTCCAAATTTTTCTTCCTCATTCCTTCCCTCTCCCTCCCCTAAACAACAAGTAATCCAATATAAGTTACACATGTGCCATTCTTCTAAATCTTTCCACATGTATCATGCCAAACAAGAAAAATGAGATAAGAAGAGAAAAAAATGAGAAAGAAAAAAATAAGTACACTAACAACAACAACAAAAGCTGAAAATACTATCTTGTGATCCACATAACATCCCCATAGTCCTCTCTCTGGATGTAGATGGCTATCTCCATCACAAGTCTATTAATGTTGGTCTGAATAACCTCATTATTGAAAAGAGCAATGTCCATCACAGTTGATCATCACATAATCTTCTTGCTGCTGTGTAAAATGTTCTCTTACATTTTTGTACATGTTAAACATATTTTTTATTGCATCATGATCTAAAAAGAATGCTTTTACTATTTCTGTCTTTCTGAATTTGATTGTCAAGTTTTTATGCCTTAATACATGTATCACTGAGAAAAAGGTATCTTCCTTTTTATCCTCAACCAAATTTCTCCAAAAATCTATCATATCTAACTTTTCTAAAATTAAATTCACTTCCTCAATTTCTTTCTTTTTTAAATTTTGGGATAGATTTAATTAATTCTGATAGAGGGAGGTTGAAATCCACCACTAGTATAGTTTCGCTGTCTAATTCCTTCTTGCAATTCACTTAACTTGCCTTCTAGAAATCTGGGTGCTACACCATTTTATGCATATATATTCAGTATTGATATTACTTCATTGTTTATAGTGCCCTTTAGCAAGATGTAGTTTCCTTCTTTATCTCTTTTAATCAGTTATGTTTTTGCTTTCCTTGATCTGAGATCAGGATTGCTACCATTGCTTTTTTTTTTTTTTTTTACTTGACCTGAAGCATTATATATTCTGCTCCAGCCTTTACCTTTACCTGTATGTATCTCTCTGCATCAAATGTGTTTCTTGTAAATAACATATTGTAGGATTCTGGCTTTTATTCCACTCTGCAATCCTCTTCAGGAGAGTTCATCCCATTCACTTCACCATTAAGATAACTAATTCTGTATTTCCTAATATTCTATTTTCCCCAAACTATCCTTTTCTCTTTCCTTTTAGCCTTTCCCTCCTCACCAGTGTTTTGCTTCTGACCACCACCTCCCTTAATCTGCCCTCTCATTTTTTAGTTTCCCCATTTCTTATCCCTTTCCTTTTTTATTAGCCTCCCTTTTTCCTTCCCCCTTTTCCTCTTACTTCCCTATAGGGTGAGACAAATATCTATACCAAAATAAGTATGTATGTTATTCCCTCTTTGAGCTAAATCCAATGAGATTAAGGTTCAAATAGTGCTCATTTCCTTCTCTTCTTTCCCTCAACTGTAATAGGTCTTTTGTGCCTCTTCATGTGATGTAATTTATCCCACTTTATCTTCCCTGTTCTCTTCTCCCAGTGCAATGCCTTTTCCACCCCTAATTTGTTTTTATATCATCACATTCAAGTCAACTTATACCTACACCCTATAAGTATACTCCTTCTAACTGCTTTCACAATGAGACAAAAATACGAGTTACACATATCAACTTCCCATGTTAACCTTTTAACCTTTAAAAAACTTGGGTTTTTTCCTTCCATTTACCTTTTTATGCTTCTCTTGAGTTTTGTATTTGACCATCAGATTTTTTGTTCATCTCTGGTCTTTTCATCAGAAATGATTAAAAATCCCTTATTTCATTGAATGTCTATTTTTCCCTCTGAAAGATAATGCTTAATTTTGCTGAGTAGTTGATTTTTTTGTTTGTAGTTCCATTGCCTTCTGAAATATTATATTCCAGGATCTCTGATCCTTTAATATGGAAGTTGCTAAGATTTGTGTAATTCTGATTGTGACTTCTCTTTTTTCCTTGATCTGATAATTCTTTTTTTTTCAGTTAGTTTTTTTAATCTCCTTTTGCATTTGTCCAATTGTATTTTTAAAGGAGTTGCTTTGTTCATTGGATTTTTTCCATTTTGCCAATTTTATTTATTTTTTATTTTATTTTATTGCTGAGGCAATTGGGGTTAAGTGACTTGCCCAAGGTCACACAGCAAGGAAGTATTAAATGTCTAAGACCAGATTTGAACTCAGGTCCTCCTGACTTAAAGGCTGGTGCTCTATCCACTGCACCACCTAGCTGTCCCTCCAATTTTATTTTTTAAGAAGTTGTTTTCTTTGGTATGTTTTTCCCCATTTCATCAAATTAATTTTTAAGGAGTTGTTTCCTTCAGTGTAATTTCCCCCCATTTCTCCAAAATTATTTTTTAAGGAGTTGTTTTCTTAAATCAAGCTGTTGGCTTTTTTAACCAACCTATCATAATTCTCCTGCATAATTCTAATTTCTTTTCCCCATTTTCAGTCTATCTCTCTTTTAAAATCTTTTTTGAACTCTTCCAAGAGAACCTTTTGAACGGGAACCTCCCTTTGAGGCTTTATCTGAAGGCATTTTGCTTTTGCTGTCCTACTCTGAGTTTGTATTCTGATCTTCCCTGTGTCCATAGAAGCTCTCTATGGTGAGACCTCTTTTTGTTTTTTTGCTCATTGTTAAGGGTTGAGGTCTGTTCCTAGACCACAGGGGAGATTGTCCTGAGCTTCCTCTGCAAGATGACAAGGGCTTCTCACTGACTATGCTGGAACCTATGATGTGGCAGGTTTCCCCATTGTCCTGAGTGAGGCTGGCCATGTTCTGCCAGTTATGTTGGGATTTGGGGGTTCACAATTTGCCTTCTGTAACTGTGTTGGTGATCTACTGATCTATTGGCCTTCTGAACCAGGACAGAATAGCAAACTCTGCTCTATTTTGTCTAGGAGCCTCCTACTAGATTCCCCACACTGAGCAGCCTTCCCCGCTCCCAAATGAGTTGGACCTTTCCTGAAGTCCTTCTAAAATATCTTCAGTTAGAAAATTATTACACTCCTAATATTTGTAGTTTCTGTTACTCTAAAATCCATTCAGAGGCATGATCTAGTGTTGCTTCTGGGAGAAGCTGGGGAGAGGTCAGGCAATGTCCTGTCTACTGTCTACCTTCTTGGATCTGCCCAACAAAGAATTTTTTTAAAAGAAAAAAAAGACAGTTCAGCACAACTAATCAATACATAAAACTAGTCTGATTGTATTTGTAATATATAATACCCAAAGCAAAGGTAGAAGACTTTGCTATACTTGTTAGCAAGACTATATTTGCTATAAAAGTAGTCTTCTATTTCTATCTGTGTGTGCATGCGTGTGTGTACATACAAGGGAAAATTGTAATGAGTAACTAGTGTTAGTGATGCAGCAAAAAGAAAAGAATCACTGAAATATTAATATTATTTAGAAGATAAGAGAAGGAAATTCAGAGGAGGATCCAAACAAGCAGAATAGTTCTGCTTCTGTGATAGTACTTCTAGTACTTGTACTTTGAAGGGGAGCCTAGGTCATTGAAGATCTAGGAGCTGTATTTCTTCTTATACTTAGAAGGGAAGCTAATGAGAGATCAGAATGAAGGGTTGGATTTATCACCCTCCCCCACCCTACAGTGGGCATTTGAAACTTTTCTTGAGAAGGAGAAGAAAGGACACAATAAGAAGACCACAATACCGTGACTTTTTGTAGCAGCTTCTTAACCACATGACCAGAGTCTGTGAGTGACATTTACAATTCCCTAGCTCAATTATGAGCCTCCAAGAACACATGAAAAAATATGAGACTTTTCTTTTGTTTTTTTTAACCTTAACTCCAGTCACTCAGGTGGCTGGAGCACTGAGGAGAAAACAAAAATAGAAGAAATGATAATTCTTATTACCCCTGCCTTCCTTCAGAGATGTCCCTGGGTCAAAGACTTAATTTGATTGATCTCATCTTATTTCTTATAAACATTTGTGAAGGGACCTTTGACCTTTTCATTTCCTAATGGCCCCTTGCTAACAGCATGAAGACATGGGACAGCTCAGGGAGCCACACAGTTGAGAGTGACTTTTCCTAATGCAGGACCAGTATACCAAATTCCTAGTCCATTATTAGAAAATTTTTACTCTAACCAGGAACACTAAACTATGCTTCCAATGTCAGAATCACTATGAATTTTGTTGCCATTGTTGTTGTTATTGTTTATTTGTGTCTGACTCTGTGTGACTCCATTTGGGGTTTTCTTGGCAAAGATCCCAAAATGGAGCTCATTTTACAGAAGAACTGAGGTAAACAGGGTTAAGTGATTTGTCCAGACTCACATAGCTAGTTAATGTGTGAAGTCAAATCTGAACTCATAAAGATGAATCTTCCTGACTTCCACTCTGGGACTCTATCCACTGCGCCATATAGGTGACTATAAACTTGGGGCATTTTAAATCTACCTTATCAGAAAGTGATCTGTAAGGCTACACTACAATTATGTTAAATTTAATGTATCAGTTTTCAGTTAAGGTAATCAAGCTATTCATGGCCATATGGAAAAAAATACTCTAACTCACTGTTGATTGGAGAGACAAAAATTAAAATAATTTTGAGGTATTACCCTCTACCCATAAGATTGGCTAATAGGCTGGAAAAGGAAAATGACAAATGTTTTAGTAAATGTGGGAGACATGAGATATTTAATGTATTGTTATTGCAATTGTGAACTGAATGAAGCAATTTTTGAGCAATGTGTAATTATGCCCAAAGAGTTATAAAACAATGAATACCCTTTGACTAACAATACCACAACTAGGCATGTATCCCAAAAAAAATTTTTTTAAAGTACCTATATGTGTAAAAATATTTATAGCAGCTTTTTTTCTGAGGACAAAGAATTGGAAATTGAAGGGATGCCCCCTCAATTCGGAAATGGCTGAATAAATTGTAGTATGTGATTGTGATGAAATACTACATTGTTATAACAATTGATGAACAGTATGCTCTCAGAAAAACCTGGAAAGACTTCCTTGAGCTCATGCAAGGTGAAATGTACTGGGTAAAAAGTAACAGCAATGTTGTAAAATGATTAGCTGTGCATGATTTTGCTATTCTCAGCAATACAATGATCCAAGACAGCTCTGAAGGACTTTTGATGAAAAATGTTTTCCATACCCAGAGAAAGAACTGATTGTATTTGAGTATAGATTGAAGTATACTTTTTTTTAACTTTATTTTTCTTGAGACTTTTTTTGGAGGGGTAGGGGAGGGGAGGGAAGAAAATCTATGTTTTCTTTCATGACAACTTTTATGGAAATGTTTTGCATAACTTAACATGTGTCTTCTCAATATGGGGGGGAGGAAGGAAGAGAATCTGGAACTCAAAGTTTTAAAAGCAAATTGTAAAAATTATTTTGCGCATAACTGGGGGAAAATAAAACATTAAATTAAAAAAAATAAATAAATGCAATGTATAATCCGAAGTGTGTGCAGCCAGCTAAACAGACTGTGAAGACTGATTGTTAAATTTTTAATGTGAACATTTATACCTTAGAGAGGACAAATACTATAAATCAGAATGTGAATTATCCAGATTTAAGAAAGTAATTTTAAAAAGTTAATAATGCAGATTAAACTTAAAGTGTGTCTTGGGATTTGATTGTGGGAGGAGACGGTTGTCAAACTTTTTTTTTTTTTTTTTAGCAGACTGCTGCAGTACACTTTTAAAAAGTCTGCAGTAAAAGTTTATAATTTTATATACAGTCCTCTTCATGATCTCTGTAAATTGAAATGTTCATGTTTGTTGCTTTTTAAATTCATAATAAAAAAGAAATTTATATTAAGAACAAAAGAAAAACAAAAAGGCAGGGAATGAGGAATATACATCTCATCTTATCTCAATAAAAATCTGAATGTGTTGTTTCACCCTATTAGAATTGTGAGTTCCTTGAAAGCAAAGACTGTTTTGCTTTTATTTTTGTATCTCTAGCACTTATTTTAGTGCTTTACAAATAATCAGTGTTAAATAAATACTTCTTCATTCATACATTCATCTCTTATTTAGGACTTAGTTTGGTTATTTTAATTACACAGAATCCATGTACTCTTGATTATCTATCTGACCCAGTAGTATATAGACTGCTACCCATTCATGGCATCTCTCAATTCTATTATTCTTGTCTATGTCTTTCTATAAATCCTCAAGAAAAGATCTACTCAAATTACTGGAGACTTTTCTCTGATTCTTTCACTATTTTGTGGTTACCAGGGCAATCCATCTATTATCTTTTACTTTAATACATCTTTATCAGTCTTTTTCTATCACATTTTTCTATTTGATAATATTTAAACTCTTTCTAGTGCTTGGTAAAATCTTGTAGCTATTTTTGGTCCACAATCACTCTTCTCATGGTGATCCACCTGCAGGAAAATGTTTCATGCAATAAGAATTCTAAATTCCATGGACTTTATTTCCTGGCCTTGATATGATTTACTTTATTCCCTTATCTGGAAGAAGCTATTATCAGATAATTACATTATCACATTATTCCCAGACTATCTAGGAAGGAACTCTTTAGCCATCCAACCTCTGGGAGTCTTCAAACAACCTTCTGATACATTGATTAACATATCTCTAGCCCTGTCATTCCTTCTGGCTCCTGACTCCTCCCTTTGGTCGGCCAGGTCTGTCTACCTCCTTCTTCTGAGTTTCTGCTTTTACTTAGGTCTACTTCTAAGAGCAAATTTCCACTATAAAATATCTACTTATGATGAAAATCTTTGCTAAATTCTATTCAGGATTAAGTCCACTATGAGGCATTCTCTTTCTCTCCCTCATAATGTCTTCCTTCTAAAGGCACCATTCTCCTTTCTCTCACTAACTCTGGTCAGTCTTGTCTGACTTACACTTCATAATTTCTTTCTTACACTTCATAAATTATGTCCTTTCTCCTGGTTAATTGTGAGTACCCCTGAGAGAACTTGTTTTTTTTTTCCTTTTCTAATTATCTGCTCTCCCAAATCTATTTCATATTTACCATTCCTGGTATCTATTGTATGTATACCTTCATTTTGTCTGAAATCCCTTCCCTTAAATAAATCTACCTTCTGCCAAAGAGAATGGCTATTGTGAATTTGTCACATGTTTATTTTGAACTAGGCATTGCTACCTCACCACATCAGCCTGACAGAATTTCAATCTTAAACTGTTCAGGAAGAAAGATTTAGCTCATTACTCAGTTGTCCTTTTTGTACTCATTTTCCATGAGTGTTGGGATAAATAAAAGCTCTGATATCTCCTCATATCCTGCAAGGCTGCACTTATTTTAGAATTTTTTTTTTTATTTTTCCATACTATGCCAGGTATCCTCTTCCTTCCTATCTAGTTTTGTTTGATGTATTATCTTCCTGTAGATTGTAAGCTCCTTGAGGGCAGGGAATGAATTTCATATTTGTATCTCTAGAACTCACCACACAGTGCCTAGCACAAAGTCGGTGCTTAACAGATTTTTTTAACTATCAACTAAAACCTATTTTATTTAGTTTTGAGGATGTCTCCTTTACTTGAAAATGCCAAAGATTTCTGTTTAGAACTCACTGAAATTCTTTGGATTTTAGGAGTCTAGAAAAGTTTTACCAGAAACATAGATCTGAAGTTTCATGTCATATAGACAAGTTTTATTCAGTTACTTGCATTTCCCCCCATTTCATTTTTTGTTCTTGCTTCACAATTTCAAGATGCTCAATGAACTGAATGAAAGCCCATAATCATCTTCCTTTTCATATTTTCTAGCATTAGATAGGGTAGATTATTATAGTGTATATGTAGAAGATAAATGATCAACATTACAGCTCCCCTTGATAGCTGACTTTACTTCAACTTTTATATTTATTTTTTTAAAGCTGCTCAAGAATTGTGTTCCATTCCTAAATGAAACCATTCAAACAGACAGCCTTTTTACCTTTCCTGGTTTATATAGATCTATTGTGGGTTATTTGCTATTAATCTGCCAAACAGTGAATTCTGAAAAGAGTTTGCTACTTAATTTTCTTTCTCCTCATTTGCAGTACATAAAGTTCCTTCTACTCGGCTTTCTTTTATAATTTTCCATGTTCCTTTCCTCATGCTTATGCTCTATTAATGTCACTTCTGTTCTGGATCTTCATCATTGTCTTACCCTTTTGTCACAAAGCCCAGCTGACATCTTGAATATCTTTCCTGTGGTGTTGGGATTGAAAAAATATAACAACTTTCTTATTCTTTCAAAAAGGAATTGTGTTTCCATTATTTAATTATTTGAATGGAAAAGGTTATAGTAGTTTTTCTAAACCCCATGTGATTCTTACCTGACGACAATCACTGAAATACAACAACGACAAAGGCAACAAAGCAATGAAAGATCTTTGTGGCAACAGCTGGTGTAGTGCACTTACCAAGGGCAACCAAGGTCTTTACGTAGTTGCAAAGTCAGATGTGGTCAAAGATATATTGTAGCAGAAGGAACAGCTTCAACTTCCTTCCCAGTGCAAAAGCAGAAGCTGCCTTTAGCAGCCTGGGGGGGGGGGGGGGGAGGAAGGTAATGAATTGAGTTCAGAAGATTAGCCCTGAGTAGCTTCTTAGCAAATAATCTGCTTTGCTGGTAATCCTTACTAAAATCAAACTGGTTGCTCCAGGAGGAATTATTGTAGCTGTGGGCACATCTGTAGGCTAGGAACAAACTTCAGAAAACTCTGAAATAGAGTGTTCATTGGCCTTACCAAAGAATCTGGCTGATGATCCCAAAACTAAATTAAATAAAATATTACTTTAATGACCAGGGTGGTTTATCAGAAATGACCAAATGTTATGTCCTTCCCTGGCAATATCCTTTGCTCAGGAATATTTCTTGATGCTTTGGTCCATTTTCTGTTCTTTCTGTTCTTAAACGTTTTCTAGATTGCTTCTCCAATTTCTAATCAGATGCATTCTTAAGACTTCCCTTTTTATGTTAAGATACCAAGAACAACTCCTTCCAAAGTAGTACTCACTCACTGTTAAGACCCAAATAACCATTCTTTAGAAAAATATGGTGGATGGTGGTATACTTGTCTGTTGATAGTCTGTTATGGCTTTTGGTATAGAATATGTTAATTTTTTCGCTACTGTGATAGACCTCAAATAAATGAAAAGTTCTTTTTTTATGTTGAAAGACAATTATGTAGCACAGTGGATAGTACACTGATCTGGAGTTGTTAAAACCTGACTTCAAATCTAGCCTCAGACACTTGCTGGCTATGTGACTTTGGACAAGTCATTTGACTTCTGTTTACCTCACAAACAGGTAGCAATTATCTCCCTGAATTGCTGTGAGGATGAAATGAAAAAAATAATTTAAAATACCTAGAAGTGCTTGACACATAGTAAGTGCTATATAAATGTTAACTATTTAAATTATTATTGTTGAGAAGGAGCTTTGTGGCACAGTGGATAGAATGTTGGTCCTGAGCCAGGAGTTCAAATCTGACTTCAGATACTTAATATCTATGTCACCCTAGGTTTGCCTCAGTTTCTTCTGTAAAATGGAGATAATAATAGTGCCTACCTCCTAGGATTGTTGTAAGGCTAACGGTGAGATAAATTTGGTTAGTATTTTGCAGACCTTAAAGAGCTATATACATGTGATATGACTTACTCCCTTCCACAGTCAGGAAGAAACTATTATCAGATAATTCTATATTAGATAATTCCCAGACTATCTAGGAAGGAACTCTTTAGCAATCCTTAGTGTCCATCCCACCAGTCTTTAGAGATATTGATTAACATATCCTTAGGCAGGGTTTAGACTAGTCTGGCCAGGTCTGGCTCCTGGTCCCTTCACTTTTACTTCCCTGGTCTTCCTCAGCAATCCCAAGAGTAAATTTCCCCCATAAAAGACCTGCTTATGATAATCTTTGCTAAATTCTCTTTAAAACTAAGCCCACTATGAGGTACTCTTTCTCTTCCTCATAGTGCTTTTCTTTTAATGGTGCCATTTTCCTTAATTTAGCTAACTCTGGCGTCTAATTATCTTCTCTATCAACTCTATTTCTTCTTTTTTTTTTTACCATCCCTGTTCTCTATTTCATCCCTTCATTTTGTCTATTAACCTCTTTTCCTAAATAAATCTACCTTTTGCCAAAGAGAATGGCCATTATGAATTTCACATGTTTATTTCAAATTAAGTATTGCTATCCCAATCACATCACATGTTTATTATTATTGAAACAAGAATATTATCATTGCTATTCGAATACACTAATAATAATAACTGCCATTTATATGTCATCTACAATGTTCTAGGCACTGTGCTAAACCCTTTACAAATAATATTTCATTTGATCCTCACAACAACCTTGGGAGGTAGATGCTATTAGTATCCCCATTTTACAAGGTTTCACAACTAATTAAGTGTCAGGTAGAATTTGGGTTTGTCTTCCTCAGTCCAATTCCAGTGCTCTCTCCATTGCGCCACCTAGCTGTCAAAACACCTAGGGTTTTAATAATTCTATTACATAGCATAGTTATTAAATATAAGTTAAACTTAAAGATTTACAAAGTGTTTTACATATATGATCACATTTCATGATCCTTTCAGCAATTCTGCAAAGTCACTACAAGAGATATTATAATTCCCGTTTTTCAGAAAAGGAAATAGAGGGGACACAGAGCTAATAAATCTTAGAGGGAAGACTCAAAATCAACTCTTTCCTCATTCCCTTTCCCACTACTGCACTGTGGTATCTCTGAGTTCAGAGTGGGTGGAAATAAATTGAGAGAACATTTTTAAAAGATCATAAAAAATGAAAAGTATAATCCCAAACCAGTCCTTGCATACTTTTAGCATTCCCAGCACCTTTCATATTGTCCTGGGCAGTATCAAATATACTATAAAAATTTAAGTCAAAGAATAAAATGAAATTTGGGATAAGAGAAAGGAGTATATTTGTATTCAGGAATAAATTTTTGGAGTATGGTTAAAGACTATATAATATGGCATGTGCTCTCAGCAGTTCTGAAAAGTGCTACTTTCAGTCATGTTAGATTATGCTTGAGAAGATTGTTTATGCACAAGAAATGGTTTTCCACTTCACCTGACTCTTTCACATCTGGGAAGGCCATGTAATTAGGATTAATGGTATCAGTCTCTGACAATTTTAGGAACATCTGTTCTGTAAGTGCATTCTCAGTACTGAGACAGCTGAATCCTCTATTCCAGACCCAACATAAGCAGCTTAACATGCTACTAAAACAGAAGGCAAATAATTATAATTATTAAAAATTTAATGGTTGTAGAAATGCATAGGACAATTCTTAAATGCCTAAAATAAGAAAAAGTATTTGGGGTTTTTTTTAGGGAAAAAAGAATTTAATTTTCCTTTAGATTCAAATAAAATAGTGATAGAATTTGAGCTTTAAAGGGAATAAAGAGAGATAGTTTTTATGTTATCATTGGAAAGCAGGGCTTTTAAAAATAATTTTAATTCAAGCCATTGGAGGATACTAGGGAGTTACTTAAATTTAGAGAGTAGGACAATGGCATGATTGTACTTATGTTTTAGGAAAAGTAGTCTGGCAGCTATATAGAAGATAAATTGGAATGGGAAGACACTTGAAGCAGAGAGACCAGTTTGGAGGTGATTACAGTAGCCAAAGCACCAAGATGATCTGGGCCTGAATTAGA
The DNA here is from genome assembly GCA_023553655.1 of Myrmecobius fasciatus. Lineage (NCBI taxonomy): Eukaryota > Metazoa > Chordata > Mammalia > Dasyuromorphia > Myrmecobiidae > Myrmecobius > Myrmecobius fasciatus. Next base: position 79,988 of record JAJPUD010002973.1, read on the forward strand.
GTTGTTACTGTTTGAGTAAAGAAAAAGAAAGAGATGCAACAGATATTTGGGAGAAAGAAACAAGATGTGTCAATTGTTTTTATATATGAGGTGAGTGAGAGTAAAGAGTCAAGAATGACCCTTGGGTTGCAAATCTGGGTAATTTGAAAGATAGTAGTACCCTTGATGGAAAAAAGGAAGTATGGAAAAGGGATGGAATTTGAAGGAAAGGCTAATGAGTTCTATTTTGGGCATGTTGAGTTTGATATGCTTATAGGACAATTTGAAATGTCTAAAAAGCAGTTTGTGACATGTGACTGAATTTCAGAAAAGATACTTGGGCTAGATAAACAGATCTATGAACCATCAGCACAGAAATGATAATTCAATCCATGTCACCTGATGAAGTCACCAAGTGATAGTGTGAGAGAGAAAAGAAGAGTCTAGGACAGATATTTTGGAAAAGCTCACAGTCTGGGTTGTTGAATTTTGATGATGTTTGTGAGGAATGTGAGAAGTTGGGTTTCCACAGATATTGTCAAAACAGGATGAAGGAAGAGGTGAAATATTTTGCTAAAATATCTCCAACCAATCACTGGGTGAGTCAAGGAATTGGCTAAACAACAAAGTTCCTGACAAAGGGGCCCAGGCTTAAACCATTCCAAACCGGCTAAGGTCAATGACAAAGCACAAATCTTTTGGCATATGGAATGGGCAAATAAAGGGGATTGTAAATTCAATCTCATTGTCATTCAGATTGTAAATCTGACCAATTGTAACTCTGATTGTAATCCAACCTAATTGTGATTTGGATTGTAAATTTGGATTTTTTTTTTAAACTATGACTGTAAATTTAACCAATCTAAATCTTGAAGGGAGGGGTAAGGAACCAAACTAACAATATAAAGCTTGTTTCCACTTAGGATTCCATGTATCTCATCCATGAGTACACCCACTTCTCAAGAGAATGGTTGAATAAAGGATTCATCTCTCACCCTAAAAGAGTGCTGGTTAAAACACTACTGCTGGACTAGCTTGCAAGTGGGGAAGCAGTGGACAATAGCAGTTTGACCCAGGCTTACTCCTCAACCTTGTTGAGTTCCATGAGTTTGATATCAATGTTCCAGTAAAGGAGTCTAAGTTATTGTCAGGCAAGGAAGAATAGAATTCAAAGAAGGCAATGTCAGCAAAAGCCAGAGAGGAGAGACTATTAAGGAGGTGACTGAAAAGACCCAGTGCTTTGGAAGGTTCAGAAGGCTGAGGACTCAGAAAAGCCTTTCAGATTTGGATCATAAGTATGTTTGGAACTTATCTGTGAGATAAACAATAAATGAAAATGAAAGCGGCAATAAGATAACATGGCCCCTGTAGATGTACTTGGAAAGTAGCCACTTTTGATTGCCCACTTCTTGATATAGTAGCAATAAATGGGATTGTTCACAATAGCATATTGTACCAGGCATCAGTTCTAGTTCATGTCTTGACTGTGTTGTGTACTAGCTATGTGACAAGTTATTGGATGCCTCCCAGTTTATTTTCTATTTTAGAAAAAGTGGCAACCTTGTGCTGAAATGAGATCACAAATACATATTTTTGTTAACATTAATTAAAAGTTTTTTTCAGTTCCAAATTCTCTCCCTCCTTCCAGCCTTTCCCCCAACAATTAAGAAAGTAAGATGATAGCTGTTATACATGTGAAGTCATGTTTAACATATTTTCATATTAGCAAAAAAAAAGACAAGGAACATAAAGAAAATGGGGAAAAATTCCTTCTCTTTGAAGATGGCTAGAATTTTTTTCATCATGAGAGTTTTGGAAATTTTGTTTTTTAAACTTTTTTTCTCAAGATCACAAACATATCTAAAACCCTTTGCAAATCTTCAAGTGCTACAGAAATGTTTATTAGGAAGTTTTGAGAAGGGATAAGAGGGGAAAATAGGAAGTTTTTCCTTGATTCATTTTTAAAAAATTAGATGTAATGCATCCTCCCCCAAAGGCACTTATTAACAGAGTTTTGTTCTTCCATTGTGTTTGCATTAACAACATTTTTGTGTTAACCAATAAACTAATAAATGAATCTTATATTCCATCAACCTGTATAGTTTCCTTTCACTAATTCATTTTGTGATGCATCACTGAGCTTATTTAAAAATTCAATACTTTCACCATTATCCTTCAACATATTCAGATTAGGAATAATGAAAAAAAAAAGGAAGACAATAGACCTACTTCCCCATCCTGAGTTCCATCAGCAATTAGTGAAGATCATTGACCTTGAATGTTCTCAATATGGAAAAAGTCTTATCTGTTTGTCCTGGAAATTTTTTTCTCCTAAAAAATTGTCAACCAGAGAGGCAGCTTAGTATAGTAGAGATCCAGCATTATAATTCATGTCTCTAGTTCTCTTAAAAGGTATCTCAATATTCTCATACAAAATTTTACAGAAAAGAACAACCACAAGTAGAAAGACCTTTTAAGAACTGATTGGAGAAACCGGGGAAGAAAAGACTTAATGGACATAGCTTTGATTCTTAATTTTTTTACTTTTATTACAAAGTTTGTAAACATTGACATATATTAGTATTTCAATATTGTTGTTACTATTGTTTGCCCATCATTTTCAAAGAGGATCAGTGGCATCAAAGGATAAAATAATAACGTATGTATAATTGAATTAAGGTGAGGCAGAATGGATGTACAGTAGCAGGATAACTGGCAATGGCCTCGAATGTATTGGATGATCTTGGCATCTTCAGTATCTGAGTAAGCACTAAACACTTCATAGTACTGGCTTTAGTTGCCTTCAAGGCCATTGAAACAAATTGTTCTCATCTGCCCATTCTTCTGGGAAAACTTCACATGCCTCTGGTGGACATCCCCTTTATCCATCAATGAGTTTGAGGCCTGTTGGTTACCTTTAACCTGATTTAACTCATATGCCCAGATAATTTTATTTTATTTTATTTATTTTTTTTATTATTTAAAGCTTTTTATTTGTATGACATGTATATGGGTAGTTTCCCAACATTGATCTTTACAAAGCTTTCCATTACAAATTTTACCCCCAGTCCCCTCCCCTCCCCTAGATGGCAGGAAGTTCACTACATGTTAATAATGTTGAAATGCTTGAGAAGTTATGCAAGAAAAATCCTATCTACAAGAAAAAAAAAGAATCAGAGAAAGGCAACACAATGCAAGCAAATGTCAATAGAGATCATGAAAATGTTACGTTGTGGTCCATATTTCATATCCCTCTCTCTGGGTGTATATGGTTTTCTTCACTGAACAATTGGAACTGGTTTGAGACAATTCTTTATTGCAGAGAGCCATGTCCATCAGAATTGATCATCATGTAATACTGTTGTTGCTGTGTATGATGATCTCCTAATTCTGCTCGTTTCACTTAGCATCAGTTCATGCAAGTCTCTCCAGGCCTCTCTGAAATCGTCCTGCTGGTCGTTTCTTACAGAGCAATAATATTCCATAACGTTCACATACCATAATTTATTCAGCCACTCTCCAATTGATGGGCATCCCTTCAGTTTCCAGTTTCTAGCCACTACAAAAAGGGCTGCCACAAACATTCTTGCACATGTGGGTCCCTTCCCTCCTCTAAGATCTCTTTGGGATATAGGCCCAGTAGAAACACTGCTGGGTCAAAGGGTATGCACAGTTTGACAACTTTTTGAGCATAGCTCCAAATTGCTCTCCAGAATGGTTGGATCCGTTCACAGTTCCACCAACAATGTATTAGTGTCCCAGTTTTCCCACATCCCCTCCAACATTCATCGTTATCTTTTCCTGTCATTTTAGCCAATCTGACAGGTGTATAGTGGTACCTCAGAGTTGTCTTAATTTGCATTTCTCTGATCAATAGTGATTTGGAGCAACTTTTCATATGACTAGAGATGGTTTTAATTTCATCATCTGAAAATTGTCTGTTCATATCCCTTGACCACTTATCTATTGAAGAGTGGCTTGAATTCTTATATATATGAGACAATTCTCTATATATTTTAGAAATGAGGCCTTTATCAGAATCATTGAATGTAAAGATGATTTCCCAATTTGATGCTTCCCTCCTAATCTTGTCTGCATTTGTTTTGTTTGTACAGAAACTTTTTAACTTAATATAATCAAAATTATCCATCTGGTGTTCAATTAGGAGTTCCAGGTCTTCTTTGGACATAAATTTATTCCATCTCCACAGGTCTGAGAGATAAACTATATTACGTTCCTCTAACTTGCTTACAAAGTCCCTCTTTATATCTAGATCATGAACCCATTTAGATCTTATCTTGGTATGTGGTGTTAGGTATGGGTCAAGCCCTAATTTCTTCCACACTAGTTTCCAATTTTCCCAGCAGTTTTTGCCGAATAGTGAGTATTTATCCCAAAAGCTGGGGTCTTTGGGTTTATCGAACACTAGATTGTTAAGGTTATTGCCTAGATTGTCCTGATAACCTATCCTGTGCCACTGATCGACTGCTCTATTTCTTAGCCAGTACCAAACGGTTTTGATGACCGCTGCTTTATAATATAGTTTTAGATCTGGTATAGCAAGGCCACCTTCATCTGCCTTTTTTTTCATTAATCCCCTTGAAATCCTTGATCTTTTGTTCTTCCAAATGAACTTTGCTACTATTTTTTCTAGATCTGTAAAATAATTTCTTGGGAGTTTGATTGGTATGGCACTAAATAAGTAGATTAGTTTGGGTAGTATTGTCATTTTTATTATGTTTGCTCTGCCTACCCATGAGCACTTAATATTTTTCCAATTGATTAGGTCGGATTTTATTTGTGTGGAAAGTGTTTTGTAGTTTAGTTCGTATAGTTCCTGACTTTCCCTTGGCAGATAGATTCCCAAATATTTTATCCTATCATCTGCTATTTGGAATGGAATTTCTTTTTGCATCTCTTGCTGCTGAACTTTGTTGGTAATATATAAAAATGCTGATGATTTATGTGGATTAATTTTGAATCCTGCCACCTTGCTAAAGTTGTGAATTGTTTCTAGTAGTTTTTTAGTTGAGTCTCTAGGGTTCTCTAAGTATACCATCATGTCATCTGCAAAGAGTGATAATTTGGTTTCTTCATTACCTACTCTGATTCCTTTTATCTCTTTTTCTTCTCCTATTGCTAAAGCTAACATTTCTAATACAATATTGAATAGTAATGGTGACAGTGTGCCCAGATAATTTTAACAGGATGTGCCCCACTGAGCTTTTTGGAGTCACAGGTGAGAGCTGAGTGCTAAGTAAAAACCAAAGGTGGATGAGTAGCCCTGAAAAGAATTTAACAAGTCATCATATCGGAAGTGCTAGTCCTTCCTGAACACCCTTTTCACTCCAAATATTTTGGTATATTAAGATCAGGGGGGAAAATTGAATACAAAATGGCAAATTTCTATCATGTAGGGTTCAGAAAGAGATATACCTTTTCAAGTAAAACTCATTCTGTTTTGAACTAATAAAGAATGGGTTGATGTTGAAAAAGGAGATTCCATTGGTATTGATAATTAAGAAAAATTATTAATACTCCAAGTGTTCAAGAAGTGAAATTTAGGCTTGATGTCAGAAAAAAAATTTCTCACAATTAGAACTATCCCCAAGGAGAACAGGAGAAAGGTGGTCTTCCTTTTATTATAGGTATTCCAGCAGAGGCTAAGTACTCATTTGTCAGGTATGCTGTGGAGGTAATCTCATATATAAATTGAAGAAGATGGCCAGTAAAATTCTGAGATTGCTGGAAACAGACTTTTTCACCCACATTCTCAGGGTATTTCACCAACAACCATAAGGTTTCAGGGGTAATCAAGGGTTAGTGTGAGAACTTTTCAGTCTATGACTTCCTAGTCAATATTCATTCTGATGGATGATGAAATTTTGAAAAATTATTCAAATTGGTGCTTGAATTGGCAACAATCAATAAAGTAATAGAGGTTACTAGAAGAGATAAAGAAAAAGAGAAGGAAAAAAACATAAGGTGCTGCTGATGTAGAGGCTTTTTTTCTTTTTATTTTTAATAGCTTTTTATTTTCAATATATATGCAAAAATAGTTTTCAACATTACAAAATCCTGTGTTCCAAATTTTTCTCCCTTCCTTTCCCCTACTTTATCCCCTAGATAGCAAGCAATACAATAAATGTCAAATATGTGCAATTCCTCTATACATACTTCTACAATTATCATGTTGCACAAGAAAAATCAGATCAAAAGGGGGGGGAATGAGAAAGAAAACAAAAAGCAAGCAAACATCAACAAAAAAGGTGAAAATACTATGTTGTGATCCATATTCAGTTTTCATGGGCCTTTTTCTGGATTCAGATGGCTCTCTCTATCATAAGTTTATTGGAACTGGCCTGAGTCACCTCATTGTTGAAAAGAGCCATGTCCATCAGAATTGATCATCACATAATTTTGTTGTTGCTGTGTACAATGTTCTCTTGGTTCTATTCACTTCACTTAGCATCAGTTCATATGTCTCTCCAGGCCTCTCTGAAATCATCCTGCTGATTGTTTCTTATAGAACAACAATATCCCATAACATTCATGTACCATAACTCATTCAGTCATTTCCCAGCTGATGGGCATCCACTCCAATTCCTTGCCACTACAAAAAAAAAAAAAAGACTATTACAAACATTTTTTCACATGCGGGTCCTTTCCCCTATTTTATTACCTCTTTGAGATTCAGACCCAGTAGAGGCATTGCTGGACCAAAAGATATGCACAATTTGCTAGCCCTTTGGGCATAGTTCCAAATTGCTTTCCAGAATGGTTGGATAAGTTCACAATTCCATCAACAATATATTGTGTCCCAATTTTCCCACATCCCCTCCAATATTTATCTTTTCCTGTCCTCTTAGCCAATCTGAGAGGTATGTAATGGTACTTCAGAGTTGCCTTAATTTGCATTTCTCTGAACAATAGTGATTTAGAGCATTTTTTCATATAACTAGAAATGACTTTAATTTCTTCATCTGAAAATTGTCTGTTTGTATACTTTGACCATTCTCCAACTGATAGACATTTACTCAGTTTTCAGTTTCTTGTCACTACAAAAAAGGCTGCCACAAACATTTTTGCACATGTGGGTCCCTTCCTATCCTTTAAGTTTTCTCTTCAGGATATAAGCCTAGTAGAAACACTGCTGGGTCAAAAGATATGCACATTATTTATTGTTTGAGAACTTCTGAGCTTGGGAATTACCTATAGATTGGTTGTAGGTAGTCTAGGTAGGTAGTTTTAGGACAGGATGTAAATCTGGAGCTCCTGTACTAGGTCTTTTGAATATATTTTGACTGATTCCCTTTAATTATCATCAATAAAGACAGTTTACACTTGTCATGCTTGTAGACATCTCCATTGTGCCATCGTCCTTGAAATTAGGGTTCATTGAAATATAGCAGAATAGGGAGAAGGGTGGCATTCTCTAGTTGATTGATACTTGAGGTGAGACTCTAATTAGCTAAATCTACATTAACCCATATCACCTGGACTAATGAGACAAGTAGAAAAGGGGAAGAATTGGGAAAGAAAGGTAACAGCTCTCTGAGAAATATAGAGAACTTGGTATTTACCCTAAGGATCTCCTGGCATTTGGTGGAGTGAATAGTTACTGGGATTGCCAGCACCTGGCCCTTCATTACTGAAAGTTAATCAATCTAAATAGTCAAAGGACATGAATAGACAATTTTCAGATGAAGAAATTAAAACCATTTCTAATTATATGAAAAAATTATCTAAATCACTATTGATCAGAGAAATGCAAATTAAGACAACTCTGAGGTACCACTACACACCTGTCAGATTGGCTAAGATGACAGGAAAAGATAATTATGAATATTGGAGGGGATGTGGGAAAACTGGGACACTGATACATTGTTGGTAGAGTTGTGAAGTGATCCAACAATTCTGGAGAGCAAATTGGAACTATGCCCAAAGGGCTATTAAAATGTGCATATCTTTTGACCCAGCAGTGTTTCTACTAAGCTTATATCCTGAAGAGATCTTAAAGGAAGGAAAGGGACCCACATGTGCAAGAATGTTTGTGGCAGCCCTTTTTGTAGTGGCTAGAAACTGAAAACTGAGTGAATGTCTATCAGTTGGAGAATGGCTAAATAAGTTATGGTATATGAATGTTATGGAATATTATTGTTCTGTAAGAAACTATCAGCAAGATGATTTCAAAGAGGCCTGGAGAAACTTACATGAACTGATGCTGAGTGAAATGAGCAGAACCAGGAGATCCATGTACATGGCAACAACAAGGTTATATGATGATCAATGTTGATGGTAGTGGCTTTTTTCAACAATGAGATGATCTAGACCAGTTTCAGGAAGTGAGTGTGGATCACAAGATAGCATTTTCACTCTTTGTTGTTTGCTTCCATTTTATTCTCTTTCTCATTTTTTCCCTTTTTGATTTGATTTTGTTTTGTGCAGCAAGATAGTTGTATAAATATGTATGCATATATTAGATGTAATACATAATTTACCATATTTAACATATATTGGATTACTTGCCATCTAGGGGTGGGGGTGGGAAGGAGAGGAAAAATTGGAACACAAGGTTTTGCAGGGGTTAATGTTGAAAATTATCCATGTCATAGAAATTTCAGCTAGTATTAATAATGTCTAACCATCTTTCAGCTGAAAGATAGGTGAAGGAAGCTTACTACCTTACTACTATGGAAGCAGATGAGAAGAGCACAGAGAAGAATAAGCAACAGTATTAGTGTTTGAGTCCTTTGTCTGAAATTTCAATTAGAGAATAGAATCCTGCTACAAAATCTTGATATCTGGAATAAAAATGAGAATGATCCAGTGGAGAACTCCCTTCTACCAAACAATCAAAGCACTGGGTCAATCTGCCAATCTATAAATAGGCTTGAAAAATGATTGAGACCTTGCAAAGATGACACATATCCCTGAACCTGCTCCTCTCTGGGGATTTAAATAGATTCCTTAATGATCAGGAGGAAAGAATCAATAGAAAAATTTTAAGTGCACCCTCTATCCTCAGTTTCTTTGAATTATATTTACTGAAGTAGGCTTCCCAGGAGAATGTAACTGAAATCTTACATACATTTGTCTTTCACATATTCATCATCTAATAAATATTTGTTGAATGGAATTATATTGATTCAAGAGATGGAGAAATAGGATTTAAAAGGCAACAGTCTACCAGTTATAAATGAACCAAATGATAGACCATATGGAGAGGTTACAGATCATTAGATTAGACCTATCTTCTTGAAAATCAGGATAGTATAACAAAACTGACCCAGCTTGAGTAGTGCCTCTCTCAAGATGGGAGGAATTTGGCTGAATCCAAAGGTTTCCCCCTTCCTGATTAATAATCTAGTGTGGGGGATCCAAGGGAGAAAGGCCATCTCTAGAGTCTGTCTCATGAGAGGTTAAATATAGCAATAGGTATCTTGGATCACATTTAGGTTCTAATTGGGTCTGAGGCATGAGACAAGTCAGGGTGCAACTCCTAAGATTATCCATTCATTGATCATAGGCAAAAAATGGAGAAATTACAAATATATTCAGATAACCCCATTAATATAATATATGTCATGTGTTCTTTATGAAAAAACACTTTGGTTAAGTACTATGATATGACTAATATGGAAATATGTTTTACATGATTGCACATATATAATTTATATCAAATTTTTACCATTTTAAGGAGGAGAAGAGAAGGGAAGAGAAGCAAATGGAATTAAAAATTTTCTTAAAATTAATGTTAAAATTGTCTACATGCAATTGGAAAACATAAAATACTATTAAGAAAGAATTACTGTGACAAGGAACTGAAAATTGATTGGATGCCCATCAGTTGGGGAATGGCTGAATAAATTACGGTAAATGAATGTAATGGAATATTACTATTCTATAAGAAATGATGAGCAGGATGATTTCAGAAAAACCTGAAAAGATTTAAATGAACTGGAACTGAATGAAGTGAGCAGAACCAAGAAAACACACAGTAACAGCAAAATTATGTGATAATCAACAGTGATGGACTTGGCTCTTTTCAACAATGCAGTAATTCAAGGCAATTCCAATAGAGTTGGAGTGGAAAATGCCATCCTCATCTAGAGAGAGAATTATGGAGACTGAATGTAGAATGAAGCATAATATTTTCAATGTTTTTGTTGTTGTTTGCTTGTTTTTTTTCTTTCTAGTGTTTTTCTTTTGATCTGATTTTTCTTGTAAAACATGACATATGGAAACATATTTAAAAGAACTGAACATATTTAATCTGCATCATATTACTTGCTATCTTGGGGAGGAGGGAATTAAGGGGGGAATTTGAAACACAAAGTTTTACAAAAATGAATGTTAAAAACTATCTATACATGTATTTGCAAAAATAAAATATTAAAATAAATATTATGATATATGATGATATATGCTAGATATTTGCATAATATTTATATATCTGTTGAAACTTTGCTATGCATTGCTGTATATTATATTTCTGCATATGATCTATGTATTTGGCCTATCATATGCAATCCTAAGTGCACGTAGGTGGCACAGTGCCTGGTATGGAGCCTGGATATGGGAAGATTCATCTTCCTAACTTCAAATTAGATCTCAGACTCTTACTAACTGCATTACTTTCAGAAAGTCACTTAACCCTCTTTGCCTCAGTTTCTCATTTGAAAAATGAGCTGGAGGGGCAGCTAGGTGGCACAGTGGCTAGAGCACCAGCCCTGAAGTCAGGACGACCTGAGTTCAAATCTGGTCTCAGATACTTCCTAGCTGTATGACCCTGGGCAAGTCACTTAACCCCAATTGCCTCAGCAAAAAAAGCCAAAAAAAAAAAATGAGCTGGAGAAGGAAATGGCAAATCACTCCAAGTATCTTTGCCAAGAAAACTCCAAAAAGTGTAATACAGAGTCAGACAAGACTGAAATCACTGAACAACAAAAATGCAACCCTAATGTGTATGTTGTTGACTATTCACTTGCAAGTAGACTTTTATTAAAATAATTGCCTATGATTCTGTACAAATTTGTGAATCCATTATGATTTCTGACTGGTCTATGAATAGGAAATGCATTAGTGGAGAGTTGGGCCATGATTTATAAAACTGTAATTACCCAAAATACCCTACATAATGATTCCAATGTAATGAAAGGTTCAGAATTTCTCAGGAAGATGTTCATTCCACAGGAAAAGTCTGAGTTCATATACCAGTACTGTCTTACTTTACTTATATCCTATGAAGAAGTTTCATGGCCTCTATGAGCTGGTGTGTCCTTGAGGGAGACACAATTCTTTTTCTTACTTTTTTCTTCCCCAACACTTAGCAGAATACATGACATACAGTAAGTGCTTAATAAATATTGCTTGAATTGAATTGAAAATCCTTGCTTTTTAATAATCTACTCAGAAAATAGGACAGTTAGATGATGCAATGGATAGACCTGGAGTCAGGAAGTTGTTGCTGTTTTGTTATTCAGTTGTGTCTAATTCTTTAAAATCTGACACTGCTCTATTTACCAGGAAATGATGGGACCAGTTGCCAAGATCCTCATTTTATAAATATTAAGCTTCAAGCCAGCTTTAACATTCTCTTTTTTCACACTCATTTTCTTAATTCTTCTTTATTTTTTGATGAGTGGTATTATCTGCATATTTGAGATTGTTGATATTTCCCCCATCAACCTTAATTCCAGCATTTAATTCATCCATTCTGGCATTTGTAATGATGTACTTTACACATAAATTAAATAAATATGGTGACAGTATACAGCCTTGTCATATCCTTTTCAACTCTTAATCCAATCAATAACTCCATGTTAGATTCTGTTTCTATAAGTTCCTTAGGAAACAAGGAAGATGATCTCTTTGAATACTTGCCATATTTTGTTATGCTCTACACAGTGAAAGGCTTTAGTGCAGTCAATGAAGCAGGAGTAGATGTTTTTCTATCATTCTCTTAATTTCTCCATAATCCAGTGAATGTTGGCAATTTGGTCTCCAGTTCCTCTGCCTCTTCAAAAACCAGTTGCTCTTCTGGTAATTCTCAGTTCACATGTGCTGAAGTTTAGTTTGTAGAATCATAAGCAAAACTTTTTGGTATGCAAAAGGAGTGCAATTGTTCAGCAATTTGAATTCTCTGAAGGATTAGGATGTAAACTGATCTTTTCCAATCCAGGGATCACTTTAGAATTTTCCAAATTTATTGGTATATTGAATGCAGCACTTTAAAGAATGATCTTTAGGATTTTAAATAACTCAACTGGAATTCCATCACTTCCTCTAGTCTTATTGTTAGTAATGCTCCATTTGATTTCATTCATCAGAATGTCTGGATCTGGATCAGTAACTACACACTTGTGGTGATCTTAGCTACTGGTGATGTTAAAATCTTTCTTGTATAGTCCTTATGTCTATTCTTCCCATTCTTCTGCTTCTTTTAAGTCCCTACTACTTTAATCTTTTATCATGACCCTTTTTTGCATGAAACTTTCTCTTGATATCTCTAATTTTCCTGAAGAGATTTCTTGTTTTTCTCTATTCTTTTGTTTTCTTCTATTCTTTTATAAAACCTTCTCAACTTCCTTTCTATTCTCTGGAATTCTGCATTTTTTGGTAAGCTTTGTAAAGCTTCATTGGATATCCATTTGCTTTTTTGCTCTTCTTTTTTTTTTTTTGGAGGGAGGGGAAGATTGTTTTTATTATTGTCTCCTGTATGATATTAAAAACCTCTGCCCATAGTTCTTCAGACACTCTATCTATGTGTTCTACTCTTTTAAATCCACTTATCACTTTTACTTCATACTCACAAGGGATGTTATTTAGGTCATACCTATATACTAGGCAATGGGTCAGAAAGGAAGACGGGAATTTGGGAGCACAAACTGAAGGTCTGGGAGAAAGGTTAGTTAGAAACCAGGTAGAGGGACATGCAGAAAGCCAAAGCTGTATAGTTCATTGCAGATTAAGACAAAATTAGTCAGAAACCAGATAGGCAGCCAAGTACAAGGAGGACCCAGCTACCCAAAGACAAGTAAATTTGATAGTCAAAAATCCAGATGATAATCAAAAGTCCAGTTAAGAAGGAGCAAACAGTAGCCATCTCTAGCAGAAGGAGGAGGGGAAGGAAGTTTAAAAAAAAGAAATTTATGTGGTAACTTCATTAAATATTTGAAAGAAATAGTAAGTTCATAATAGATTTGCAGTTTCATGTACAGTCATCTTTTTTATTATATTATGTTAGGGAAATGCTTGTTTTATTCCATAAATTTAAAATTAGATAATTTTTTTTAAAAGGAGATAAAAGAATCAGAGGTATAACTAAGGTAGGATGGCTTGGGCTTTGATCAAGATCGTCCAAAAAAAGGATGTTGGAATCACTCATAGTTCTTTAGCTGCAGAGAAATAATTGTCTAGCATCTAATTCATAAGGATAATTAGCCAAAACAGGAAGTTATTAATTGATATACACATTTCATCCCCCAAGCAGTGATCCTGTTCTTTCTCAGGTGGCAAACTCCCTGGAAGTAGCTTTGAGCTATCCTAAGGTCTCTACTTGTGGCAGTCAACTTAACCCCTTCTCTACACAACATTTACGTGTGTATTTTGTTCTACTAACCCCAACCATATTTTGGGTATGTTGTGCCTATCTCAGTTTCCCTCAGTTACTGTCTCAGTCTCCCTCAGGTACAGTATCAGTCTCCCTTAATTGCTCTGTCCCAGAATAGCAATCCCTACTTCCTGACCTTCAGAAATAATTGGACTCACATTCCAAAGTAATCATGAAACCTCCAGATGGCCAGCCTCGACCTCCCTTTATCTATCTATGACCCAGACAAGCAGTCTTCTTTGGCAAGGCTCCTTACTCCTAACCTGTCAGAACTGAATTTATGGTTTCCTTGGACACCAGATGTGCTCAGATGTTCCCATGAGTTCTTTGTCTCCCTGAGCTATAGGACCCTATATAATGTTTGAAGTTCCTTGATGGAGATGCTGTGTACTTTGTATTCAGTCAGCTAACATGGCTACTGAGTACTTTGTATTCAGTCGGCTAACATGGCTGTGGCTGTGTTGGTCCCTGGCCTGGACTGCCTGCTTTGAGACAAGAGTCCCACCAGTCCTGATCCATAGCTATGGATTCTGAACTCTCAATTAACATCAATAAAGCATTACCTTATTTCCATGTGTGATACTGCCTCAGTTTCTCCCTGAGCATTACAGATAAAATTAGTAGTTATGGCTCTAGGATCATGAAAAGTATACAGAAAAAAATTGCAAGACAGGAGCACCAAAGTAAATCTCGAGGAATTCTTAAGTCACAACTTAGAATTTAATTCAATATAACAAACATTAAATGCCCTCTTGGTACAAACCACGGATATAGATATAAACATAGCAGTATTTGTCCTAGAGGAGTTTGTTTCTTTTTGGGTAAGTGATGTAGGGATTGTTTAGTAACATTTGACTCTTCATTACCCCATTTAGGGTTTTCTTGGCAAAGATATTAAAGTGATTTGCCATTTTCTTTTGGCTCATTTTACAAATGAGGAAACTAAGACAAACAGGTGTGACTGACTTGCCCAGGGTCATATAATAAGTAAACATCTGAGGCTGAATTTGAACTTAGGTCTTTCTGACTCTAACTAGCTATCTTTGATCAAACAGTATACGTAAGGTATATTAAAAATTTAGAGCTTCTGGCCTAGTACAACCCTGCCTCCCCTCAGTCCCACATGATCTTTAAGGAACATGCTATTCAATATCAGAAAAACATGGCAGCAGGACCCCAGACAAGGTTAGTCAGGACAATATAAGGGCACAATTCCACTAGAAGTTCCTAGAATTTGGCCATTACTCCTCCCCAATTTGAAAAGTAAGGAAAGAAAAATTGGGGGGGGGGAGGGAAAGGAAGGAAGGAAGGAAGAAAGGAAGGAAGGAAGGAAGGAAGGAAGGAAGGAAGGAAGGAAGGAAG
>JAJPUD010002973.1:94953-218225 GCA_023553655.1 Myrmecobius fasciatus
AAGGAAGGAAGGAAGGAAGGAAGGAAGGAAGGAAGGAAGGAAGGAAGGAAGGAAGCAAGCAAGCACAAAACCTGGTATAGAGTTTTTAAATTGCAGTCATTCTTTTGTCCTTTATTCTCCTTTTCAGCTTGGCTGAGAGCCTGTAAGGCCTTTTTATTCTGAATCAACCAGACAATTACACTCACACACTTGAAATTCACTCAAGCATGCCTCAATAGTTTGTTTTTTTTCTTATGATGGATAACTTACATGTTAGTACTGAGCTTGGTATTCAAGGGCATACAAGGTCACTGACTCAAATTCCAATCACATTCCAAATCCATGAACAAAACTCTTTGGTGGTGCTCATTTATGGTTATCATGAAGTTAACTTAAATGTCTGTTTGAAAAATGTGCCTAAATTTGTTCAAAATAGTTCATCCTTTGTAGGGTGCATAGTCCTTTCAAGAATATCATTTCTAAATCAAACTTCCAAGCTTTCTGAAAACACTATCTCAAGTCAGTCATTAGAATCAATAAACTTTACAAAAATAAATATTGTATGCAAATTTTCCACTTAACTACCTTTGTGATCTTCACCAAGTCCCTTAACCTCTCTGAGCCTTCAGTGTTCTTATCCAGAAAATGTAGGAATTGGAACTTCAAGGTCCTTTCCAACTCATAATCTGTAATTCTAAATTATAGCTACAGCTAACTAAAGAAATTAATAGTAAATGAATAAAGTAGAAAATACCTCCTGATTAGAAAAAGAAGCGATGGGTGTTTTCAAAGTCTCAGAGGTAGTGTGTATATATATATATATATATATTTTACCAGTTTAACTCAAACCTTTGTTATCTCCTGCCTAGAGTTTTGCAAAAGCATTCTAACTGGCTTCCCCAGTCTTATCTCCCCTCTCCATTCACATTTCATATTTCTGACAGGTTAACTTTCATCTGATTATCTCATTCCTCTTCATTGATTCCTTCCCCAAATGCCCAGAATCCTTAAGTTCACATTAACACCTTACACAATATGGGACCTCCTTACTTCTTCTTCCCTCACCCTTTGCTTCACCTACCACCTATCCCTCTCCTTTTTTCTTTATAGATTTTGGAGGGTGCTACATCTTTCATTATATATATATATATATATATATATATAGAGAGAGAGAGAGAGAGAGAGAGAGAGAGAGAGAGAGAGAGAGAGAGAGAGAGAGAGAGAGAGTTGCCTATTCATTTAACTCATTCCTGATGTGAATAGGTTTTCGGAACTGCAAGCCTTCCTCCCCCCTCTAATGCCACTGTGTCTATTCTTCCTCTGCACCTCATTTGTATAATATAATTACTATTTATTGTAACTCTGCTGCCCTAATATTTCTTTTGAGCTACCCTATTATTGAGGTCAATCTTAAACATATGGTATACATTTCCCAAGTAAAAAAAAACATAAAACAATTTGTCCATATTGATTTTCTTAAAATTGATCTTTGATATTGACTCTTATATGTTAAATTTTCTATTGAATCAGTTGGTAGAAAGTCCTGAAAATCTGCAAGTTTGTTGAATGTCTATTTTTTTCTCATTCAATATTATAGATAATTTTGCTGGATATGATATTTTTGGCCATAGGCCTAATTCTTTTGATTGTCACTAGATGTGATTCCAGGACCTGCAGTCTTTTATTGTGGCTGCTGGTAAGTCCTATACAATTCTAATTGTAGCTCCAGTACATCTGAAATACTTTTTACTTGTTCCTTGAAAAAATTTTCTCTTTGAAGTAAAAAAGTCAGGGGTAGCAATCCTGACCTCAGATAAAGCAAAAGCACAAATAGATCTGATTTCAAAACATAAGGAAGAAAACTACAGCTTGCTAAAAGGTACCATAGTTACTGAAGTAATAACAATACTAAATATATAAGCACCAAGTATTATAGCATCCAAGTTTCTACAAGAGAAGTTAAGAGAACTGCAAAAAGAGATAACAAAACTATATTAATGGGGGATCTCAACCTTGCTCTATCAGAACTAGATAAATTGAACCACAAAATAAATAAGAAAAAATTAAGGAGTTAAATAGATTTTTTTAAAAGTTAGGTATGATAGACCTTTAAAGAAAATTGAATTGAGACAGAAAGGAATGTAATTTTTTCTAAGCAGTACATGGAACCTATACAAAAATTGGCCATGTATCAGGGTATAAAACTTCAAAATCAAATACAAAAAGGCAGAAATAGTAAATGCATCTTTTTCAGACTATGATGCAATAAAAATTACGTGTAATAAAAGGCCAGGAAAAAATAGACCAAAAATTAATTGGAAACGAAATAATCTAATCCCAAAAAATGAGTGGCTAAAACAACAAGTCACAGACACAATAGATAATTTCATTCAAGAAAATGACAATAATGAGACAACATGCCAAAATTTATGAGATGCA
Organism: Myrmecobius fasciatus; assembly: GCA_023553655.1. NCBI lineage: Eukaryota > Metazoa > Chordata > Mammalia > Dasyuromorphia > Myrmecobiidae > Myrmecobius > Myrmecobius fasciatus. The sequence continues at coordinate 97,372 of JAJPUD010002973.1, forward strand.
GTCAAAGCAGTTCTTAGGGGAAGTTTTGTATTTCTAGATGCTTGCTTGCATAAAATAGAGAAAGAGAAGATCAATGAATTGGGCAGGCAACTAAAAAAGCTAGAAAAAGAACAATTTAAAAACTGCCAATTAAATACCAAATTTGAAATTCTGAAAATAAAAAGAAGAGATTAATAAAATTGAAGTAAGAAAACTATTGAACTAATAAAACTAAAAGTTGGTTTTATTTAAAAATCAACAAAATAAACTTTTAGGTAATTTGTTTAGAAACAGGAAAGAAGAAAATCAAATTGTTAGTAACAGAAATGAAAAGGATGAACTTTCCACCAATAAAGTGGAAATTAGAGTAATAATTAGGAGCTATTTTACCCTACTATATGCCTATAAATCTGATAATCTAAGTGAAATACTTACAAAAATATAAATTGTTCAGATTAATTTAGGAGAAAAAAATAACTTAAATAGTCCCATATTTTAAAAAAAGAAATTGAACAAAAAATTGATTAATCAATTCCCTAAGAAAAAATCTCCAGGGCCAGATGGATTTACATGTGAATTCTACCAAATATTTAAAGAACAATTAATTCTAATATTATGCAAACTATTTGGAAAAATAGGAAAAGAAGGAGTCCTACCAAATTCCTTTTAGGACACAGATATAGTGCTGATACCTAAACCAGGTAGGGTCAAAACAGAGAAAGAAAATTATAGACCAATTTCACTAATGAATATTGATGCAAAAATCTTAAAAAGATATTGACAGAGATTATAGCAAGTTATCACCAGGATAATATACTATGACCAAGTAGGATTTATACCAAGAATGTAGGGCTGATTTAATATTAGAAAAACTGTTAGCATAATTGACTATATCAATAACCAAACTAATATAAATCATATGTTTATCTCAATAGATTCAGGAAAAAGCATTTGACAAAATCCAACACACATTCCTATCAAAAACATGAGAGAATATAGGAATAAATGGAATTTTCCTTAAAATTATCAGTGGCATCAATCTAAAACCATCAGCAAGCATATATATTGGGGATAAACTAAAACCATTCCCAGTAAGAACAGGGGTGAAACAAGGTTCTCCACTATCACCATTACTATTTGATATTATATTATAAATATTAACTTTAGTAATAAGAGAAGAAAAAGAAATTAAAGGAATTAGAATAAGTAATGAAGAAAACAAATTATCACTCTTTACAGATGATATGATGGTATACTTAGAGAATCCCGGAGAATCAACTAAAAAACTACTAGAAACAATTCAAAACTTTAACAAAATTGCAGGATACAAAATGAATTCACACAAATCATCAGCATTTTTATATGTTACCAACAAAGTACTGTAGCAGCAAGAGATATAAAGAGAAACTCCATTTAAAATTACTATAGATAATATAAAATATTTGGGAGTCTACCTGCCAAGACAAACCTGCCAGGAACTATATGAACACAATTATAAAACACTTACCAAAGAAATAAAGTTAGATCTAATCAACTGGAAGAATATTAAGTCTCACAGGTAGGGTAAGCTATTATAATAAAAATGACAATTTTACTTAAATTGATCTACTTATTCAATGCCATACCAATCAAACTCCAAAGAAATTATTTTACAGAGCTAGAGAAAATAATAGCAAAGTTCATCTGGAAGAACAAAAGGTCAATAATTTTAAAAATATTTAAAAATTTTTTAATTTTCTAAACATATACATGGATAGACCTTGCATTCAAAATTTTCCCCTCCTTCCCCTCACCCTCTCCCCTAGATGGCAAGTAATCCAATTTATGTTAAACATTAAAATATATATTAAATCCAATATATGTATACATATTTATACTATAACTTTACTGCACAGGAAAAAATCATATCAAAAAGGGAAAAAAATAAGAAAGAAAATAAAACACAAGCAAACAACAATAAAAGGAGTGAAAATGCTATGTTATGATCCACACTCAGTTTCCACAATCCTCTCTCTGTGTAGATGGCTCTCTTCATTACAAGATCATTGGAACTGGCCTAAATCATCTCATTGTTGAAAAAAACCACTACCATCAAAATTGATCACCATATAATCTTGTTGTTGCCATGTACAATGATCTCCTGGTTCTACTCATTTCACTTAGCATCAGTTCATGCAAGTCTCTCCAGCCTCTCTAAAATCATCCTGCTGATTGTTTCTTATAGAACAATAAAATTCCATAACATTCATATACTGTAACTTATTCAGCCATTCTCCAATTGACAGACAGCCACCCAGTTGCCAGTTTTTTGCCACTACACAAAGGGCTGCCACAAACATTTTTGCACATGTGGGTAAAAGGTCAATAATTTCAAGCAATTGATGAAAAAAAATGCAATTGAAGGTGGCCTAGCTGTACCAGACCTAAAACTATATCATAAAGCAGTGGTAATCAAAACCATTTGGTACTGGCTAAGAAATATAGTCGATCAGCCAACTAGGTTAGGTTCACAAGATACAATAGCCAATCTAAATCTGATAAACCCAAAGTTCCCCAGCTTCTGGGATAAGTACTCACTATTTGACAAAAAAGTGCCAAGAAAATTGGAAATTAGTATGGCAGAAATTAGGCACTGACTCACACCTAATGCCCTATACCAAGATAAGGTCTTCAAAAATCATGGATTCATGATTTAGACATAAAGAGTGATACTATTAGAAGAACAAAGGATAATCTACCTCTCAGATCTGTGGAGAAGAAAGGAATTTGTGGTCAAAGAAGAACTAGAATACCTGATGAAATGCAAAATGTATAATTTTGATCATATTAAGTTAAAAAGTTTTTATACAAACAAACCCAGTGCAGACAAGATTTGAAGGGAAGCAGTAAACTGGGGGAAATTTTTTATATCCAAGGGTACTGATAAAGGCCTCATTTCTAAAGTATATAGAGAATTGACTCAAATTTATAAGAATACAAGCTATTCTCCAATTGATAAATGGTCAAAGGATATGAACAATTTTCAGATGAAGAAATTAAAACCATTTATAGTCATATGAAAAAATGCTCTAAATCACTACTGATCAGAGAAATGCAAATGAAGACAAATGTGTGGTACCTTTACATACTACTCAGATTGACTAAGATGACAGGAAAAAATAATGATGAATGTTGGAGGGGGCACTGATAAATTGTTGGTGGAGTTGTGAACTGATTCAACCATTCTGCAGAGCAATATAGAACAATGCCTGAAGAGCTATCAATTTGTGCATACTCTTTGATCCAGCAGTATCTCTACTGGGCCTGAATTCCAAAGAAATCATAAAAAAGGGAAAAGGGCCCATATGTGCAAAAATGTTTGTAGCAGTGGCAAGGAACCAGAGACTAAATGGATGCCCATTAGTTAAAGAATAGTTGAATAAGTTACGGCATATGAATGTTCTGGAATATTATTGTTCTATAAGAAACAATCAGCAGGATGATTTCAGAGAGGCCTGGAGATACTTATATAACTGATGCTAAGTGAAATAAGTAGAATCAGGAGAATATCATACACCGCAATAAGAATATGTGATGATCAATTCTGATGGACTTGGTTGTTTTCAACAGCAAGGTAATTTAGGCCAATTTTAATGGTCTTGTGATGCAGGGAGCCAGCTGCATTCTGAGAGAGGGCTATAGAGACTGAGTGTGGATCATGACATAGTATTTTTACTTTTTTTGTTGTTTGCTTGTTTGTTTTCTTTTTCATTTTTTCCCTTTTTGATCTGATTTTTCTTGTGCAGCATGATAATTGTGGAAATATGTATAGAAAAACTGCACACAACATATATTGAATTACTTGTTGTCTAGGGAAAGGGGGGAAGAGGGAGAAAAAATGTGAAACACAAGATTTTTCAAAGGTGAAGTTGAAAGCTATGCATGTTTTGAAAATAAAGAGCTTTAAAAAAACCCAAAACCCTAAAAAAAATTCTCTTTGATCTGGAGGTTTTGAAATTTGGCAATAATATTTCTATGTGTTTTCCACAAAGGATCTCTTTGTAGTGATAATCTGTGGATTTGTTCTATTCTACTTTCCCCTCATGTTCTATTATTCCAGGAAAATTTTCTTGGATTATTTTTTGCATTATTGTGTTAAGGTTCTTTTTTTGGTCACAGCTTTCAAGAAGGCCAATTATTCTTATATTTTCTCTTCTTGATCTATTCTCCAGACCTGTCATTTATCTTATAAGATGTTTCACCTTCTGTTCTATTTTTTCATTCTTTAGAATCTGTTTTGTTATTTCTTGGTCTCTTATAGATTCATTAGCTTTCCCTTGTCCAATTCTAATTTTTAAAGAGTTATTTTCATTTTTGAGACTCTATATCCTCCTTTCTAGTTTTTTTAACTTTTTTTTCATAATCTTGTTTTTCTTGGTGGTTTTTATCCTTTTATTTAGTTTTTCCTCAATATCTCTCGTTTTAACTTTTAAATTCTTTTTTGAGTTCTATAAATTCTCTCTGGGCAGGAAGCCATTTCACATTACTCTTTGGGATAGAAGCTCTTTTTTACTTCAGTAAATTCCTAGTCAGCTGAGATTCTCTCTGTCTTCCTTGACTTGGGCCCCAATGCCACAAACACTCCAGGAGGTAAAAATTTCTGCAGTTCCTGCTGAGGTTCCAGCCAAACTCAGCTCACCCCAGTGGTCCCTACTTGGTGTTTCTATGGACCTAGCCTGGAGGTGTTTGCATTTAAAACAGGTTAATACCTAACCCCTAGTCTTTCTTCAGGTCTTCTCAGGGCTGTATTTTAAGGACCCCTCTTCTGCCCCCAAACTTCTGGATTTTTCACTATTCTATGTTCACCCTGAGGTGCAAATTTATTCTATTTGTTGGGGAAATTGGAGGAGCTTGAAATTTACCAATTTACTTTGCCATCTTCCCAGAATCCTCCCCAGATATCCTCAAGCAGAAATAACAAAATAATAGCTGAGATATATAAACAAAATCACATCTCACATTGTACATCTCAGTTCAGGAAAAGTTATCAAATTAATAATATCCTTCTTCCTCTATGCTACTATTCACCATCCCTATGATTTCTCAAGTAAAAATATTTCAATGGCCACCATTTTCTTTATCTGTTATCTCCCCCATCAGAATGTAAAGTCCTTGAGGGTAGTGGTTATCTCATTTCTGTGGTTGCTTGGCAAACACTTAAAAATGATTTTGCTTTCATTAGTTCATTCACGGTACTTATTTTTCACAATAATTACCCTGTGCTATAAGTAGGGGACAGTTAGGTGGCAGAATGGATAGTGCATCAATCCTGGAGTCAGGAAGACATCTTTCTGGTTCAAATTGAGTTTCAGACACTTGCTCTTTGTGTGATTTTAAAAAGTTATTTAACTCTATTACTCTCAGTTTCCTCATTTCTAAAATGACCTAGAGAAGGAAATGGCAAACTACTTCAGCGTCTTTGCTAGGAAAACCCCAAATGGGGTCACAAAGAGTCAGATATGATTGAACAATAACAATCTGTAAGTAAGGAAAGTAGTATTATCCCTATTTTATAGTTGAGAAAACTGAAATTCTATACTTGTATTGTACTTCTTATACACTGGAAGATTATGTTCCTCCAGAGGGCAAATGTTAACTCTGAGTGCTATGCTACATCTTTAGGACTATATACAAGGATATTTTGGAACTAGCTCTAATCATATTGAAAAGCAGAATATTAAATTTTCAATGTGAGCTTGGCAAAATACTATGAATCAGGACTTGATTGATTGTTTTATTGATTGTCTAGATTTAAAATGACAGACCAAATGTGATTACAGATTATACTTAAAAGTATGTCATACATTTTGGAAGCTAATTGTTAAACATTTACCAGCACACCTCCACCATTTTCATCATATCAAAGCTTATGGACCCTTATTGCTGTGCTTATTGTTGTTGGCCAGTAGATCAATTAATTTTTAACATTTATTGAGCAGCCCTGAAAGGACTTGGCAAATTCTCACAAAAGAAAGGCTAATCTTACCTTGACACCCCAAACACTCCACTTTTGGTGTCTACTTGTCACCTAGCTCCAAGAAGCTATAAGTTGTGCAGCAGTCACCCCCAGTAAAACCATCTCCATAGACAGGCTAACTCCAACTGAGGGTAACCAAAAAATCTCAAGCCATTGGTGAATTAATGTCTACATTAAGCATGTGAAAACTTCTCCTGGTAGAATAGGCAGACAAGAACAATTTGCCATGAAGGCTGCTGAAGCAGGAGCTTGGTCAAACATCAAAGGTGCCAAGGTCATCTACTGCATTCTGGGCATTGCCAATCATCCTGACTTTTGTCTTGCTACTGGACTTCAATGACTAGAAGAGAGAGTGAGGCTGGTGATTTTGTGCAACTCTGCTTCATTTGAACCCAATTCATGTGCAAGTCGAGACATCATCTCGTGGTGTCATTGGTCCTCATCAAAATGAAGGATGGCTAACAACAGCATTTATTAAAATGGAATACTAAAATAGTAGCTAAAAACATTTCCTGCCCCCCCCAACTTGGGGCACAATTGCTAAAGTACACAACATCTATGGGAAGAGTGGATATATTACATAGAAGATATGAGTAGTGGGTATATATAGAAAGAATAATAGCAGGTAAGACCCATGTTTAGAAGACACTTTGACCAAGATTGATAGGACCCGGGAATCTTTTTCTCTCCTTATGGAATCTTCATGAAGTTTCTTTTTAGGTGTAGCAGCTCTGCTAGAAATGTTATTCAGCTGGGTTCCCAGGGTCTGTCCTTCAATGTTTCACTCGTGATTACACTCTAATGCTCTTTTGAGTAAATATTCAGCTCTCTTCTTTGCTGCCATTTAGCACACTCCTCAATAAAAAAGCTAGGTGACACAGTATAGACTTGCAGGTCTGGAGTCAGGAAGACTCATCTTTCTGAGTTAAAACTTGATCTTAGACACTTACTAACTATGTGACCTTAAGTAAGTCCCTTAACCCTGTTTGCCACCATTTCCTCATGTATAAAATGAGCTGGATAAGGAAATGACAAACCACTCCAGTATCACTGTCAAGGAAATCCCAAATAGAGTCATGAAGAGTTGGACATGACTGAAATGACTGGACAACAAAAATTCAACAAGCTCTGACCCATATGGAAGCCAAGAGAAAATATTCCTTGATTGAAGCATCCAAATAGAGGTGTCAAAGTAAGTTCTGAAAAGGACCTTTTATCAATCTAGATGTCTTTGATGACTCAGTCATACTCTGAAGATCTTGTATAAAGCAGCAGACCAGTTTGGAACTTGGATGCTTTGAGCACTTGGTAGCTTAGTGATAACCTCCAGCCAAGGTTTTGAGAATCACTTGGGGAATGGAAAAGAATAGTCATAGTTTTTGCTTCCACAATATCCCTAACTGGAGAGAAATGTTGAAACTTCAAAAAATTCTAGGATTTAACCCTTGTATTGACCTCCAACTACATTTCCATGACAGCATCAGCTGGCAGCAGTGTCTGCATTGGGAACTAAAGGACAGACCACATCTGATGAGGAAAGAATGATTCAGGGCTCTACAAGGAGCTTGGTAGAAAACCTACATAGTATGCCTATGATGAATTTCATGAAGTGGAGAAAAGAACTTCTTGCAACCGAGAGCTGTGAGTTATCACTTTGTCATCTGTGTTTTTTAAATTTAATCCTACTTTTCCCTGAACCATGTAAGTACCAGTGGAAGTGTGTCATGACTTGGTGGTGGCAGAGAAAATGTTTTATAACAGTTATACCACCATGGTAATGCCATTTCTAAAAGCTAATTAAAATTAGATGACTAATTGATATCAACTTATAATCATAAGGAAAGCATATTGTTGGAAGACTATAGTATTTGAAAAAAAAAAGTCTTCAATTCAAATCCTCTGAGGTTAAGAACTGCCCAAATTCATAAGTACAATTAGGAAGTAAATCCAGTTCTTTTAATTCTACATCCCCTGGTCTTTCCCCATTACTGTTGTTCAAATGACGTAAAAGCCCTGAAATATTCACATATAGTGCCAAAATTCCACTCCCTGGAAGCATGCTCAGAATAGCATTGTGACCCATTTTGTAAAGTCTGACTGATATAATGACTAATAAAAAATGCTGAATTCATGAACCAACCTGTCCAGAAAAAAAACTATTATTTTGTACTAAGGATGGAGAATGTACATGTGATTTCTTTGGTATATGAAACCCCACTGGAGGTTTTCTTAGCAGTGATACTGGAGCAGAGATACTGATAATGGAGTTATTTCCTTATCCTGCTCATTTTATAGAGGAGGAAACTGAGACAAACAGAATTAAGGAACTTGCCCAGGGGTCACACATCTAATAAGTGGCTGGGACCAGATTTGAACTCAGGAAGATGAATCTTTGTGGCTCCAGATCTAGCTCTCTATCCACTGTGCCACCTGTCTGCCCAAGTATAGTGTTAAAGAGTTGTTTAGAACAGAGGTATTAAACATGCAGCCTACAGGTTGATACCAGAATCAGCCACAATACTTCAAAGCGTCTGAACCAAATCAAAATGTAATTGGAAAATAGTTAACAAAACAAATAAAAATGTAAAAGAACATAGTTAATGTTCAATACATGGTATTCTAAGTCAATATCCCATCTGTAATGATCTTTATGTATGGTTTCTGTTTGGGTTTGATTGTGTTGGCCAAGAGTTTTGAGAAGGTAAGTTCACATTGCCACTTGAGGACAGGCACCATATCTCATTTTTTTCCTTGCAAAAAGGAATTGCTCAATACATATTTGTTGAATGAATGTTTGGGTCTTTTTCCTCACAAGTTTTCTAGGCAAGAATTTCTTGGAGGCAAGATCACTGTTACCTCTAGATCCCCAGCACCTGTGCATTGTGCATTGTAAGATTGAAGCAGATCTTGGACTGAGGTTTTCATACTCTGCTGCCTTTGAATTTTACAACCCTCATAAAAGTATCTCATACTCAATGGTCAGCCAGATAAAACCTGTGTTTAGATGTTTTTGTTTATAAACAATTTTGAAGCATGGCTTAAACATTGGAACTGATCAAGCAAATACTGGAAAGGAAGATTCATTTAAAAGACCAATAAAATAGTTCCATCAAACACAAGAGCTAGCGCTTCTTTCCATCAAGGAAGTCTATCTCATATGTCATTTTATCTGATTTTTTTTCTATTCTCTAGAAAAGCAAATGTATTCAGAGCATACAATCCGGGGGGGGGGGGGGAAGAGGGGGTTAATCCCATCAACAGCAGAATGGAAGAGAAGGCAGATAATCTTCTCTTTGAATTATTTTTTTTGCAACTTGAGATTCAAGTTCAAGTTTCTTGGCATAGTACTGGGCATTGAATCTGAATTAATTATTGTGTCCAATTTCCTTCATTTGGCTCCTAAGACAGGTACAAACAAGCCAGCCACGGTTAGTTACTGTAGAGATTGTATCAAGGAAAGTGGAGAAGGCTACAATTTCTAGCTGACCTTAACTTTCTGACCAAAAGACAAAGAAGGGCAGAGACAAGTACACATAAACAGGAAGTTCTTAGACACATTTAATGCCATGCTGAAGTTTGGTTGAAGCTTTTCTGGTAAGGATTAAAACATTTCCCAATGAAGTCTACTTTCATGATTGAAAGAACTTTGAATCTCAGTCCAGTAGGAGTTAGGTAGGTATGCTTCATAATGGGGAACAGAGGCCCCTCCATTTATGACGGGGAAGGTAGGCCACAGGCCAGGTTTTGTGTGTGTGCTCATCAGGTTGCCTCCGGTTCTGCTGTTAATAAAGGTTCTTTGTGACAGATGTTCGATTCATCACCCACAACAAATGACTCATTGAAACTGGGACTGTATCTGGCCTTTCTTTGGCTCCAGATACTTCAGAAACTTAAGGACTTGGATACCATAACCCCAAATATTTGGATTCCTTTATTTATCCCATCCTATGTATTCTGAGAAGTTTGAGCTCAATCACAAGTTGATATTTATTTTTGTTCTGATTACACAAAAATCAATTAAGAAACATTTATTCAGAGTTTACTGGATAGAGTGCTGGGCCTAGAATCAAGAAGACCCATCTTCCTGAGTTCAAATCTAATCTCACATACTTAACTAGATGTGTGCATCTTACTTAACACATTTGTAAAATGAGATAGAGAAGGAAATGACAAACCATTTTAATATCTTTGTCAAGAAAACCCAAATAGGGTCAGGAAGAGTTGGACATGACTGAGACAAATGAAAAACATGGGCTAGGTGCAATGATAGGTTTTGGTATTCAGAAATGATAGTGAAATAATTCTTGCCTATTATCCCATTTATTTCTTGTGAGAAAAACATTCATTCAACACATTTGCAAGGAATTGAATGATATATAATACCTGCCCTCAAGGAACTTATAATCTAATAGGATATCTTTACAGGTCTCAGTCAGGTCCTGCATGCATTTCCTATCTTATATTCTAACCTAAACTTTAGTAATGACCTATATCTGCTGTTCCAATCAGCTATGAGGCTATTCATCAGAATAGTTTGCAAGAATACTAATTAAACATTTTGTATTTCATTCCAGCTCTTCACTATCCAAATAATTTTTGATGCTTCAATTAGTAAAGCCAGGCCTGAATTAATCCTCTTGTCACTATCATCTGGGAAACAGGTAAATTCTCCCTCTTTTTTACAAGTTTACTCCCTTAATTTTTTTCTTGCTTTATTGCTATAGTTAACTGCAATGCAAAGTAAAACTGGTGTCATAAGAGAAGTAAATGTCAAATTCCATGAAGATTTGGAGGAGATGGAAGAGATCATATAAAGTTTAGAGATCACTTTGTTTTATTTGTTAAAACATATTTCCATATTAGTCATGTAGTGAAAGAAAAATCAAAACAAAAGGGAAAAATGAGAAAGATAAAACAAACAAAAATGAATATATTATGCTTCAATCTGCATTTAGTTTCCATAGTTCTTTCTCTTGATGCAGATGGAATTTTCTATCCTAAATCTATTGGAATTAGTCAAGTGGACTCGAGTTCAAATATGGTCTTGGACATTCATTAGCTGAGTGAACCTGGACAAGTCACTTAACCCCAAATGCCTCAAAAAAAAAAAAAAAAAAAAGCTAAGTATAGAAACAATCTTAGATCACTGCCTTGCTGAGAAGAGCTAAGTCTGTTATAGTTGGTCACCATACAGGAGAGATCACTTTAAAGAGAGACTCTCTCTTTTTCAATCTACTAGTCATGCAGAGGCTCTGCTGCTGATACTTGGAATTTTTGTGGGAGAGGGAGGTGAGCCTATCCCCTAACTGTGACACTAATGGCAACCTCACAATCGTGGTAGTTCCAGCATGTGCTTGCCTTAGTTGAAAACTAGTCTGAATCTCAAGGTCCTGGTATACTTTTTGACTATTTTCTAGGAACTTCTGACCACCTTATAACATTATAAGTTTTGCCTTCAAAATTGGGAAAATCTATGCTGGGGCTGATCTTCAGTCACCTTTGCTAAAGAAAAGTAGCATAAAGCAGAAAAATCAACATTCTTTTTTATTAATTGGTAGTTATTGAACCTTTGTTTCTGTATTTGACTTCCTCAGGTATATAAGTAATAGAGGAATAACTTGGTCAAAAGATATGGATAGTTTAGTTCCTTATATAATTAGAGATTAAAATACAGAAATTTAGATTGCTTTGAAGCTCTACCAACAATGCATCAATATGTCTTTCTTCCTATAGACCCTCCAAATACTCAAGTTTCCCATCTTTTGTCATCTTTGCAACTGGTTTATTGTGAGGTAAAGCGACTTAATTTCCATAATTTTTGCGTGTTTTTTGTTGTCATTTATAGTTTACAAATCTTTTGAAAACATCTTCTATCATTTCACTGCTTCTCTATTGCAGAATGCCTCCTGATATCTGTATGAGGCAATTCCTGATTTATTTCAAATATAAGATGCATGCTGATATAATATGACGATACTATTTCCCCAAAACTTCCATTAATATAATCATTTATTTGATTTGTACAAAAGCTTTAAAATTTCATTTTATTATTATATTAAATTATTATTATATTAAATTAAAATAAAAATATATTAAAATTAACTTTCATCTTTTATGATCTCCTACATTCCTTATTTACTAAAATTTTTACTTTACTATTTTCCCCTTGGAATTGGGGAGGGGGGGAAAGAGTATAGAAGAAGTGGAGGAGAAGCAACATAGTGTGTATAGTAGACAGAGAACTATTCTGGAAAGCATGAAGTCTTGGGTTCAAGTTGTGCTTCCTACACATAATGACTTTTGATCCTGGGTAAGCCACTTAACTTTTAAGCAACTGAGATCCTAAGTGACAGAAAAGATGCTGACCTGTCTTAGAAGGAAGAAGGTCCCAATACCGGAGAAATTTCAGATTGTGCCCTACTCCTGGAGAAAGGTGGCAGGTGATAAAAATTCAAAAAGGAAAAAATGCACGAGTGTCAATAAAGCATGAACAATGAATAAAAGAGTACAGAAGGAGCTTCAGGAGAATTGAACAAGGAGAAATGAAACTAACACATTAAATTTATTGAATGCTTTAAGGAAAAAAAGGACAAGTTGCAAGGTCATGTCATGTGTAATTCTCCTTTTTCTGTTCTTTGTATGTAGAAATATTCCTATTTGCTGGTGTTTCTCAAATTCAGAATATTTTTTTAATTGTAAGGAAGAATTCTCCTCCTTCTTCCTCTCATCTCCTAGCTGTTTCTTCCGTTGTCTATCAGATCCCCAAAATGGAGCCTGCTCTGGATCTGAGTACTTCTGGTACTGCTTTGACCCCTGATCTAGACCAAACCTGGACAGATGAACAGATCCAGTCTGTGCTGTAAATCTTCTAGACCAGACAGACAGAATATTGAAATTCTTGATTCTCCCCAGTTCTTAAAGATGGATACTCGTTGGAGGTGAGGAATGGGCAATGTCTGTGCAAAAAAAAATATCTTGGAAGCCAAGGATTATTCCAAAGCCAATATGTGATGCCAGGTCATCCATTTTCCCCTTAGACATTGTCCTTATTCTGTATATACTAATTTACATAATTACTGCTTTTGCCATTAAAAAGTTCCTTTTATGGAGAGATTGTTTCATTCTTTATATTCATGTCCTCAGTACCTGATATAGTACCTAAAATATAGGAGGTACTTTAAAATGCTTACTGATTGATTGAACAGACACCAAAGGTCACTCAGAGGTCCATGATTATGATGTGCTGTATTTCGTAGGCAGAATCTCATCAAATAAATACCTTTCATTATTCCTCATTCTGCAGTCCAATGTGCTATGTAGGGAGCAGTAGCAACCCAATGTGTGGGTGCTATAATACTTAGGTAGGGAAAGGATGTGATGGGAGGGCTCCTTCTCCTGTACTTATCCACATACTTTCACCTGTCATGGCACCTTCTGGATTGATTTATTCCTTCCAGCCAAACCAAATATATAACTGACACAGACAGTCTCATTTGAACACCTCCCTTTCCTGAATCTCCTGAAAACAGCATATTCTCCCACTTCCCAATTCTCTCTCTTTTTTATGTTCAAACCACCAATTAGTCACCAGTCCTGATTCTACTTCCTGATGTCCTAATATTCCAGGTGGAATTGCATACCCTTCCCCTTAACAACAGCTGGTGGCAAAAGGAAGTCTGGGACAGCCATATCTCTTTCTCTTTTCCCCCACTCTAAAGCCCCACAATGATCCAGGTTCCTGACAATGTGAATTTACAGTGTGACATGGCAATCAAAAAGCCTAACAAACTGGAAGTCCCAATATCCAAGATTAGGAAGTAATAGTCCCATTGTTCTCATCCTGGTCAGACCACAACTGGTATCCTGTATTCTCATGTGGGCATCACACTTTTAGAAGAGATACCCTCAAGTTGGAGTGCATCCAGAGGAAGGAAATCAGGTGAGGGAGAGGCCTGCGGACATGTCCAAAAAAAATCAATTCAAGGAACTGAGAATTTTTGATCTTAGGAAGTGAAGGTTAGGAGGAGGGACAGACATGATTACCATGTTCAGGTATTTGAAAGAATGAGCTTAGAGATTCTGAAACTGTGTATTTAGACAGAAGTCACAGGCAGGATCTTCTCTAGAATTAATGGAAACCTGTATGTAGATAAAATGGGAAAAGCAGAATTAGCTTACCAAATTGAGCTTAAATAATTTTGAAAGAATAAAACAAAACAGGATGCTTAGAATTTTGTCTCTGGCTTTATCTCCAGTGTCCTGTTCTTCTGAAAAGATATCTTTGGCTTAGCCATGTTGCATTGAGGGAATAGAAAGACTAAAGGTTATATTCAGAACTAAGTTCCTGAGTAAGAATGGTCTTCTTCTTTTGCTTCTACAGTTTAATAGACCTGAATGGCACTTCTCAGCCTTATGGAAAATGGAGAGAGAGCCCTGGGCATCTCTCTGAAGCTACTATTTTTGTTGCAACAGTGCAAGGTGCAAGGGAAGCAGTATAATAGTTACAGCTTTGGGGAGTGGTATGATGTGGTACAAAGATCACTAACTCTGGGCATCAAGGAACTGGGTTCAAATTTCTCCTCTGATATTTTCTACTTGTGTGATGTTCAGCAAGTGACAATACTGATACCCCACCACCAGTCTCAGTTTTGTTATCAGTAAAATGATAGGAAAGGGACTTAGAGCTCTGATCTGTGTATGACCCATTCTCCACTTATCCCCTAATTGTTCTTACCTCTCTCTCCTTTCTCCTGTCCTCTTCCCTTCCAAGTCATAAATATAGTTATTTTCACTTATTCATATTATAAGGTGCAGAAAAAAAATCTTTGGTTTCTACAATCATGATCCTAAGAAGTTAGCTTTGCAAATTAACTGAGATTAAAAGCATGAGAAGATTAAAGTTCAGGCAAGTGCTTCCTTTCCAAGAAAATGACAAATGAAATCTTCGTGAGATTGTTAGGAAGAAAAGAGTACTATTTGAAAAGGCAACCAAATCCTCCCCCTGTCCTGGCTGACACCTGGACTTTGTTGCTGTGGTGTAGCCGCCTCAGTGTCTCTGGTTCAGTGTTATTTTCTTTTCAGATGGAGAGGTAATTTGCTGGTATTTGGTTGCAGTTAAGGAACAGAAGCAAAACTGCTCATGAAAGAGGCAGGGTGAGGTGGGGTGGGGGAAGAAGGGGGGGGAGCATTGACGCATTTTCTTTTCAAGTTAACCACAAATATCCTTTACTGTACATAGCCTTCTTGCCTAAAACTCTTTCCCACTTGCTTTCAGTTTCTGCTGCTTCTGCTTTGTGAAGTAGATCTTAAAGGTCAGTGAGGGATTGATGGTTTCTCCTCATTTGTGCTTTGGGCCATTGGATTTGGCTCTCCCAAAGCACCTGGAAAGTGAACTTCAGTGAGATGTTAGGAAAGGGTGTTGGAGTTGTGGTTATTTTGGATTTTGAGGATTTGGGTTCCAATTTTTACTTTGATAGTAGCTAGATTGTTTTGTTTTGTTGAAACTCATTTTTCTTAGCTGCCAAGGGAAGAGATTGGACCTAATATCTTGGATAACTCACTGAACTTAGAGTTAGAAATAATCCCAAAAATCACTTGGCCCTTGTTTGTCCAACAGAAGAAAGTGAGACAGGTAGTGAGCAGTGGTGATAAAATGACCAGCTAAGAGGAGAGCTGGGACTCAAAACCAGATCTTCCAACTCCAAGTGCAGCTCGCTCTCTTTGCTTCTTCGTTTCTTCCTTCCTTGCTTCCTTCCTCCCTCTTTTCCTCCCTCTATCCTTTCCTTCCTTCCTTCCTTCCTTTTAAATTAAAACTTTTTATTTTCAAAACATATGCATAGATAATTTTCAACATTGATCCTTGCAAAACCTTGCGTTCCAAATTGTTTTCCCTCTCTTCTCCCCACCCCCTCCCCTAGACGACAAGCAATCCAATATATGTCAATTGTGTGCAATTCCTTTATACATATTTCCACAATTATCAATGAAGCCTTTTTTACTGCACCACAAATATCCCTCAGGGTTCTTGCCAGCACTAGATTCTGTTGTGTGTATTTCCCAATCTAATCTCGAGAAACCATCTTAAGGCCAAAGGGCATAAGGAGCTCTCATACTCCCTTTTTCCCTTGCTTTGGACCCAGGCATGTAATTGGACTGGGTTGAATCCTGATCTCTGCTTTAATGAAGGGGGTTCCATTGCCTTTTCTTCTGCTAACAGAATGAATTAAACAGAATTCAGTAATGATATAATTACTATTATAATCTGTAGTGAGGCTGATGTTAACCATAGCACTTCAGAGCATAAAATAGTTTGCTAATTAGGCATTTTACATTTTATCCCAGTTCTGATTGTCCAAACAACTTCTGGCATATGTCTGCTGGCAAAATGACCAGGTCTGACCCAATCCCCTTGTCAGTGGCCATTCTCTGCAAGGACACTATGAAGTCATTGTTGGGGGATTTTCTTCTCTGCCACCATTCAGTTCTGACTTCATGGGAGCTACAGAGCTCTCCTACTCACAAGATTGGTCATTCCAGTTACTTAGAGTTCTTCCTTTTAGTATCTTTTTAATGGCATTACTGTACTCATCATGCATCTTGTTCTTCAGGTTTTGCTTACTTTAGTTTTCATTCATTTTTGTATTCCATATATATTGTCACTTCTTACTATAAGATCAGTTCTATTAAATTCATGTATCACAATTTGTTCAGGTGGAGAGGAACACTTTTTGTACTCAGAACTTCACTACTCCCACAAGTGTTACTAATTGGTGGTTTGAACATGAAAAAAATGGGGAGTGTTCAGGACAGGGAGGTGTTCAAGTGAGAGTGGCTGTGTAGTTGTGTATTTGATTTGGCTGGAAGGAATAAATCAGTTCAGGAGAAAGTATGTGGGTAAGTGCAGGAGAAGGAGGTAAGTGCTCTACCTAAGCATTGTAGCATCCACATTTCAATTATTGGTGCTCCCCCCACAGCACACAGAAGTGCAGAGTGAAGAGTAAGGAAAGGCTATTGGATAGGATTCTGCCTTTTCTCCTTTTTTTTTTCCTAAGTAGGTGACTGAGCATCATCTCACACAAAGAGTCCAATGTGACTGAAGAGGAACAATAATACTGGGGGTAAGGATGGGCTTTTTCTTTTCATCAAAACAGAAAGTAGAAAAGGCAGCCATCAATTCAGGAACAAAGTCACTTACTTAGTAACTCACTACTCCTTCTGGAATGGTGGTGAGATGGAAGAGGGTAATCCAGACATAACCCTCACAGGGTCTGGTGCACTGGAGACAAGCACAATTTGCAACACAGTAGAGTGAAAGCAAAGTTTTAAGATAAAAAATGTCTCTTATGTTTCTCCTGAAAAGAAAGAGAGGGAGAATAAAGGACCATGGAGGACTTGCTACCTTATACCAAAATACCACCTTCCTAATTAGGGAAATAATTCAACAGCTTTCCAAAGGAAGGCACCATAATTCTGAAACAGGAACTAGCAGCTCACATGAATGAACCAGTAACAGTACAGTATCCTTCCCTATACCTATGGATCCCCTATCCCAATGAAGCTATTTTTATCTGAATTCTGTATTCCTGGGCAATAGCAGCAACTGGTTTTCCAGAATTCAAAGTTTGCTGTGTTATATGCTTGCTGTATGTTCAGGTGGGCCCTTTTCCTTAGAGTGAGCTAAAAAAGCAAACAAATGAAACCATTAACAATAACCTGAGGTCAAATCATGAGGAGGCTTAGCTGGGAAACAGGCCATCTATGAATAAGAATGCCAAGTGATAGCTTGTGATGATATGACATCATAGGGAGCAAGAATTAGGATTGGAGGGTAAAGCTTTTGTCTGACAGACCATTCATTGCTTCTTCAGCACCCAATCTACCACTAAGCTTGGTGCCTTGAAGGATATAAAACAAACCAAAAACAAACAAACAAACTGTAAGAGGTGATCCCTCCCCTGGAAGAGTTTATAACTTGAATATTGAATTAAACATGCACATTTAAAAAGATTTATCTTAAAAATACTTGTTCAGTCATTTCAATTGTGTTCAACTCTTTGTGATTCCATTTGAGATTTTCTTGGCAAAGATACTGTTAGTGGTTTACCATTTCCTTCTCTGGCTCATTTTACTGAGGCGAATAGGATTAAGTGATTTGCCCAGGTCACACAGCTAGTAAGTGTCTGAGACCAGATTTGAACTCAGTTTTCTTGATTTCAGGTCCAGCACTGTAACAGCTGCCTTCAAAATGCTGAAGTATCTGGTATATCCAAGGCTATCAAGGACATACCAGAAAAATTGTCAGTCTCATTTCTCAAAGACAGAATCTAATAAAGAAAATGCACAATATGATACAAAATACTGTAAGGCAATACCAAATGATTAGTATCATTCTGAGTTCAGAAGTAGGCTAAGATGCTTAGGCAATATTTCAGGAAAGAGCTGAGACTTGAGCTGGATGTTGATAGATGAATAGCATGAAGACAGAGACAAGGCATTTCAGGGGAAGAGCGTTCCAGATGAAGGGAATGGCTTGTGTAAAGGTAGGGAATGCAAAATAACTGACACATAAGCATGTAAGTTATTTTCAAGGCACAATGAGTAAGTGGGTCAGTTTAGCTGAAGCAGGTTTGTGTAAGAGAGCAATGAACAATGAGGTTGGAAAAGTGAATTAGGGCAGGATTATTGAGGGCCTTGACTGCTACATTAAACTTGAATTTTTATTCTGTAACTAATGGGGAAACTGAAGATTTCACAATAAGGAAATGCCATCATTAAGTGCATGTATTTCAGGCACAAGCATGGAAGAATTTTGATTTGCATTTGTGGATGGAGTAACTATACTATTAATATTATACATTCATCTAAGTACTTTCGGAAATTGGCAAAAGTGTGCTGCATGAATCGGAGGGTGGGGAGGCAAAAAGACCATGATCATAGTCCAGGCATTCAGTTTAATTCAACAAATATTTGTTAAATGACTATTGTCTTTTATTTTTATTATTTAATTTTATTATTAACTTCTAAAAGAGATACAAGAATTGAATGAACCTTGGCCTATTCCCTCATGACATTAAGAAAGAAAAATAAATGGGATTTATCATTAATTGGATGTGGTGGGGTGATTGGATGAGTCAAGGATAAGAGTTCATATTTTAAGATTAGGTGGCTTGGAAAAACCAGTTTCTCTCAGGTCAACAAATTAACAACCATCTACTAAGCACCTAAGTGTTGGGAATATAAAGAAAAGAGAAAATAGTTACTGCCCTGTAGGGGCTTACAGTTTAACAGGAATGGGGAAGGACATGCAAACAACTAAGTACAAACCAAGTTATATGGGATAAACTGGAGATAGTCTCAGAGTAATTAGAGGCAGTAAAATAGGAAGACCAGGAAAGACTTCTTGCAAAAGGTGGGATCTTAGTCGATACTTGAAGGAATCCAGGCAAGTTTGGAGGCTTAGAGGATCAGAAAGAGAAAGATGGCGAGTTCAATTTTAGTTAGCTTGACTTTGATGGTAAAACATTCATGCTCACCAGGCAGATGACTACCTTTGTACCCCCATTTAGCTATTCTGTTTATGGAATAGCTACTAGCTCAGGATGCTGTGAGTGACTAAAAGGGTCCCATGACCTCGGACAGAGGGATGTGGCCATCGCTGACCTTGTGACACAGAGTAATATCACCCGGGCTCTTGGTGTGCCCTTTGCCCAAGATCTCAGGCAGCTTGTCCGCTGGGCCAGTAAAATGCTCCTTGCACATCAGCTCTCCTCCCAGATAGGTCCCATTAACTGAAACAACGGACCCAGAGGTGGTCTTTCTCCACAGTGTCAGGCTCCACTTTGGGGACAACGTAATTCCCATGTTCACAATGAAGGAGGCTTTGTGATTATATGATTTGCCACAGCCCAGCACTGGCAGACATCCTCCCCACAATGATCACAATACCTGCTTTACTTTTGCACTGGCCAGTCTCTTTTCCTTTTGGTTGCTGTCTGTACCAGACCAGCTGGTCCTTACAGTGGTAACAACAGTTCCATTCCGGCTGGCTCTACCCTAGTTCTCCTTTTTTGCCTTTATGCTTCTCCTATTTGTCTGACCTCTAGCCCCACTATCCTGTGGTCCCAGTGCTCTGGATCTGATTGTTTCCATCAGCATTGCCTCTGGTGCCCTCTTTCTGGCCCTAGAAGAGACCTCAGCGGCCCACACTGGAGATAAGACAAACTCTGGCTCTTCTTATTGTTGGTGCTGTCCTAGGGTTCACTATGTGGGTAGCACGAGCTTGCACACGATAAGCCCTCCCCCAGGCACATGACAGGTTGCTCCCCAGAATCTCGTGGAACTGTGGCCTCTCACTTTTTGCCTTCCCCTGTTCTCACCTTCCCCACATTAGGCCGCGTATAACATACATGCTAACCACCACCTCACCACACTCTCAGTCCTTGCACACTCCACACATCAGGATTGATGCTCTTGAAATGCCCTTGTGAAATTACAATATTCTCCCTCCACCCAGTGGCAAGAGATGGGGAAGAAGTCCCGAGGAAAGGGAAACACTTAGGTATTATGTCACAGAAGAGGGTTCCCTTTCCTAATCATACAAGAAGTCATCCAAACCAAAATGACTTCTTCCCATGATAAAAGCTGCCCTTGCACATCTGACACAAACATCCAAAGTAGGAAGTGTGAAGACCAGTTAACAATGTACTAGGAAGATCCATCTAAGACTCCTGAGCTCTGCTGAACTTCGGTCATGGAACGAGGGGAGACCAGGGGACTGTGAGGAAGCTTCCACAGACGCCTTCCCAGGACAAGCCAAGTGACTACCTCTCAGATTCTTTCCCTCAGCTCTCCCATAGTCCCTAACAGCTTACAGAGAGTGTGCTAGGGAATTAATGTTGCTTCCACTGTCCTGGGACACTAGCTCATGTTTGGAGCTTCATCCTCATTTAAGAAACAGATATGATCACTCCCATTTTGAAGAGGGGAAAACTGAAACTCTGGGAGGTTGTGACTTATCCAGAGTCTGTCAGTTGGTAAATCTCTGAAGTAGGGTCATAGAATAGATAAAACCACCATTTAGGATTGATGGGGTGATGAAAATGAATAACTGAATGAAGGCAAGACAACTCATTCCTTATTTTGTTTCTGTTTTCTATGCCAAGGAGAATAATGTTAGGGTTAAAAAAAAAACAGATGAAAATGGTTCAAAAAGTGTTAAAACTCAAGATAAACAGGAGATAATGAAAAGCCATCCCGCTTTCCTTGATCAATTCAAGTTACCAAGTCAAGAAGACCTGTATATCTCAGGTTGTAGGTGAAAGAATGAATTGTAGGTGATTACTGAGTCATTGTTAAATGATCTCTGAAAGATTGTGGAGAATGAAAGAGGTGCTGCTGAAATAGAAAAGGGCAAATGTTTTCATTTTTAAGAAAGTAAAGAGGGTTGTGTCTTCAAGCAAAATTTTATAGGCCAGATTGTTTGATTTTGATTCTTGGAAAAATTTTAGAATATTTCATTAAAAAGATGATTTGTGAATATCTAGAAAAATAAGCAGTGATAATATGACTTTGCCAAAAACAGGTCATAAACAAATTTCATTTCTATTTTTTTAAGGTTCTAGACTGGTTGATTTGTTCTTGTTGTTCAGACATTTCTGTTTCAACTCTTCATGACCCCATATGGGTTTTTTCTTGGCAAAAATACTGGAATGGTTTGCTATTTCTCCCCTGCTCATTTTACAGATAAAGAAACTGGGGCAAACAGAGTCAAGTGAATTGTTCAAGATCACACAGCTAGTAAGTGTCTGAAGTCAAATTTGAACTCAGGAAGGTGAATCTTCCTGACTTTAGGCCTGGCTTTCTATCTATTGATCCATCTAGCTGCCCTCAGACTGGTTAATAGAGGAATACTATAGACATGATTTGCCCAGATTTTAGCCAAGAATTTTTATAATGCTATTTTTTTTCTTTTTGCTGAGGTAATTGAGGTTAAGTGACTTGCCCAGGGTCACATAGCTAGGACGTCTTAAGTGTCTGAGACTAAATTTGAACTCAGGTCCTCTTGACTTTATGGCTGGTGCTCTATCCACTGCGCCACCTAGCTGCCCCTATAATGCTATCTTTATGGATGAGATAAAGAAATGTGGGCTAGAAAGATATTCAGATGGATGAATTTGGAACTAGTTAAATAATAAAATTCAAAAAAGTAACTATTAATGGTCATATATATATATATATTTTTTTTTTTTGCTGAGGCAATTGGGGTTAAGTGACTTGCCTAGGGTCACACAGCTAGGAAGTGTTAAGTATCTGAGGCAGGATTTGAACTCACATCCTCCTGACTTCAGGGCTGGTACTCTATCCACTCTGCCATCTAGCTGCCAATATCAACTTGAAAGGATGACTCTAATGAAGTGCACTACAGATCTTCTCTCTGCTCAATTTTGTTTTAACATTTTAGTCAGTTCCTTAAATAAAACCGTAGATGGCATGCTTATATTGCTGATGGCTGAAAGGTGGGAGAAAGGCCTACCATGTTGGATGATATCACTGTACCAAATTTAATACAACTAAATTTAACATGGATATTGTAAAGTTTTATACTTGATTTTAAAAGCCAATTTTACAAATACAAAGTGGAGGAGGATAGAAAGAGATACTTAGTGGTAGCTTGATAGGCATAGTGTCTAAAAAGAACCAACTAGTGGCTCTGTTCAACTCTGCTCTAATCAGACATTTGGAATATTGTGTTCAATTCTGGCTCCACATTATATATGTGTTAAGATAAAGAAAGTGAAAGGCTCTTAAATCATGACATACAAGGATGAGTTGAAAAATTTGTTGCTGTTCAGTAGTTTCAATCATGTCCAACTCTTGTGATGCCATTTGAGGTTTTCTTGCCATTTCCTTCTCCAGCTCATTTTACAGATGAGGAAACTGAGGCAAACATGGTAATCACTTCACTACAAAGGTCCCATTAATTTACTTTAGCATCTCCTGGAACAACCATTCTTGTTATTAGTTTCTCTAATTACAAAGGATAGAATTATCTATTTTTTTCTTTACTGAGGCAATTGGGGTTAAGTGACTTGTCCAGGGCCACACAGCTAGGAAGTTGTTAAGTGTCTGAGGTCAGATTTGAAGGGAAAGGGAGAGGGGGGGGGGGGAGGAGAGAGAAAACGAACTTCAGTAAGTATCTGGATAACTGGAGTCTCTTATCAGTATCACATCATGTCATTGTGCTATGATTAAACTCTACTCTTCACCTATATGTTCCTTTTATCCAGGTGGTATGTAAAATATTTCAATGATAATATCACTTCTGTTTTTATTTATATTCATTCAAATACTTCCCCCTTCTAATAATATTAATACAAATAGGTATCATTATATAGCACTTATTATTTGCCAAGCTCTGTGCTAATAAATGTCTTAGAAATATTATTTCATTTGATGTTCACAACAACCCTGCTAGGCCAGTGCTATTAACATCCTTACCTTGCCTTTGAGGAAACTATGTTTAACTGACTTGCCCCAAATCACCCAGAGAGTAAGTATCTGAGGTGGTATTTAACTTCAGACTTTCATGATTCTAGGCCCAGCACTATGCTCCATGGCACCTAGCTGCCTCTGATTCCTAAGTTTTCTCACTTGGTGATATCTTCATATTATACCACTAGCCAACATCTTGTGTATGCTCTATCTTTTGAATAAGATACACTTTCCAGAGCTAGATTCCACTTATGGGTCCCGCCATCAAGCCTCTGTAACACCTATGAGGTCAAATTTCCCTTGGGTTAGGATCTGTGAACCTGCAGTTACTGATTAAATGCCTACTGGATGCCAGACACTGTGCTAGGCCCTGGGGCTAAAAGACAGAGAAGAAATTTTTCCTGCCCTTGAGGAGTTTACATTCATTCTATTGGCAAAAGCAATATGTACATATATAAATAAACAAGATATATTTTTGGTTAAGGAGAGACATTAACAGAGGAATCATTTCATGTAGAAAGGTGGCACTTAGCTGAGTTTTGAAGGAAATTAGGTATTCTGAGGTAGAAATGATGAGGGAGCACATGCCAGTTATGGGAGGATAGTCTGAACAAAGGCATATAGAAGAAAAATAGAGTATCAGGTATGAAGAACAACAGCGAGAAGGTCAGGAAAGTGCAGGAAAGGGAGCAACACATAAATAAGGACGGAAAATAGATTGGAACCTGGTGTGAACAGTTTAGAGCTCAAAGTTTTTATTTTAAAGGTAATAGGGAAACTTGTGCATTTATTGATCACAGGATTATCATCATTTTTAGAAAATCACTAGTCAACTATATGGAAGATGGATGGAAGAAGGAAAGGATTTTTGGAAGGGAGACTAATATTAGGAAGTTATGGAATAATCCAGAGAAGTAATGAAGGCCTGAGCTGGGATGGTGTTTATATGTGTACAGAGCGGGAATTGATGCTAGAAATAGTGTGTAAGTAAAATTCATGAGAATTTTCAATTGATGGGATAGGTTGAATGAAATACAGTGACAAGTTGAGGATAACTTTGAGGCTGTGAATCTGGATTGTGGCATCCTTGACAACAACAAAAAAAGAGATTTCTAATTCACTTTGTTATACTTTTGAGTGCATGAACATCTGAGTTCATAGATCTTATTGGTGGTTCCTTAATTGTATCTTGTTTTTGGTACATTACTGAGCGTCTCTACTGCTTTTTCCTAACCCTAATTCTAATCCTAACCCTAACTCCTCTGACTTTTGATTGATAGCTGAATGTGAATTCACTAAAATGGAGCTCTCCTCCATTAGTGCTGATGAAGAGAAGGGAGAGCTCTAGGCTTTTGAGTCTTGCCAATCTCCTCAGTCTTGGAAATGTCTTCAAGTTTTTTGGATCTCTTGGGTCTCTGAGCTCTGAAGCTGCATTGGGGGCTTCTGGCTTCTAGCTTTGAGAGAGAAGGTGGACAATGTCAACCCCATTTTAGATTTCAAAAATGAGAATAAAATTCTGAGAAGAATGAACTAGCATCCCTGTCCTCAACTTGTTACCTCGGGAAAGTTGGGGAGTTTCCCCTTTGGTGAGATCTGAAACTCTCTTTTGGTTGAACTGAATTACCTCGTTCCTGAAGAGAGAGCTCTCTCACTCTGTATTGCCTGGTATATATTCTCTTATTTATACTTTTTCACTTTCTGTTTTTCTTTGCTTCTTACTATGTGTATTCATTGTGGAACTGATAGGTGGTAGGAAAGAAGTCAAGCCTTTTATGTAGAGCTTGGGGTCCTTGACCTCTCTGCAGCTTGACATTATTGATCCCTTTCTCTTTCTCCATACTCTCTACTTTCTAGCTTTTGGGACACCATTCTCTCTTGGTTCTGTTTCTGCCTATCCAATTGCTTCTCCTCTGAATCTTCTTCCAGACCACTCTTTTTAACCATTGGCATCCCTCGGGATTCTGTTGTAGATTCTCTTTTCTTCATCCTCTATATTATTTTACTTGGTGATCAAAACAGCCCACATGAATTTAATTACCATCTCTATGAAAGTGATTCTCAAATATACCTTTTCTGTCCCAATCACTCTGCTTAGCTCTGATCTCTCATTTCCAAATGCCTTTCAGACTTTTCTAACTGGGTGTCCAGTAGACATTTTAAACTCAATATGTCCAAAACAGAGCTTATTATCTTTCTTTTTTTAAAATAGTATTTTATTTTTATGCAAAAATACTTTCAACATTTACCTTTGCAAAACTGTGTTCCATATTTTTCTCCCTCCTTCCCCCCACCTTCCTCAAGATAGTATGTAATTTGATATAGGTTAAACATGTGAAATTCTTGTAAACATTTCAATATTCATCATGCTGTACAAGAAAAATCAGATCAAAAGAGAAAAAACCATGAGAATGAAAAAAAAGCAAAGAAACAACAAAAAAGGTGAAAAGACTATGCTTTGATCCACATTCAGTCTCCATGGTTTTCTCTTTGGATGTGGATGGCACTTTCCATCCCAAGTCTGTTGGAATTGCCTTGAAGCACCACATGGTTGATAAGAGCCAAGTCCATCACAGCTGACCATCACAAAATCTTGTTGCCATGTACAATGTTTTCTTGCTTCTGCTTACTTCACTTAGCATCAGTTCATGTAAGTCTCTCCAGGCCTTCCTTAAATCATCATTTCTTATAGAACAATAATATTCCATAACATTCATATGCCATAAATTGTTCAGCCACTTCCCAACCAATGGGTATTTACTCAGCTTCCAGCTCCTTGACATTACAAACAGGGCTGCTACAAACATTTTTGCACATGTGGGTCCTTTTCCTGTTTTTATGATCTCCATGGAATACAATAGAGACACTGCTGGATCAAAAGGTATGCACAGTTTTTCCTTTGGGCATAGAATTCATGATCTATCCTCCACCCCAAATCTTCCACCATTCCTGATTTTCCTATTCTTTTAGAGGGCAATAACATCTTCCCAGTCCTTCAACTCTTAAGTTGTCCTGAATTCCTCATTGTATTTCACTTTCCATATTCAAACTGTTTCTGATTTTACTTTTGTATCATCTCCTGAAAATGCCTCCTTTTCTCCTCTAACACTGTAACCACTTTAGTGCAGATTCTCATCACCTCACACTTTGATTACTGCAATATCTGCTGGTCAGTCTGCCTACCTCTAGTCTCTCTCCACTCCAATCTATTGTTCATTCAACCACTAAAGTGATTTTTCCTAAAATGTAGGTCCAACAATCATCTCTTTCCTACACAATAAATTTTAGTGGCTTCCTAGTATCTTCAGAAGCAAACACAAAATGCTCTGATAGGCACTCAAAATCCTTCATAACCACCCCCTTCTTGTCTTTCCAGTCCTTCCCCTTCCTTACTCTCTACCAAGTACTTGAGATCCAACTGACATTGGCCTTCTGGCTATTCCATGAACAAGACATTCCATGTTTCAGCTCCAGAAATTTTCTCTGACTGCCCCTCCTCTCTGGAATGTCTTCCCTCCTCCACTTGACTGCTGATCTCCCTTTTTCCTTTAAGTTCCAACTAAAATCCCAACTTCTATAGGAAGCTTTCCCTAGCTCCTCTTAATTCCAGTACCCTCCCTCTTTTAATTACTTTCTAATCATCCTGTATATAGCTTATGTTGTTTGCATGTTGTCTACTCCAGTAAATTCTGACTGTCTTTTGCTTCTTTTCATGTTCTCTGAACTTAGTACAACTGGCACGTTATGGTGCTTAATAAATATTTACTGATTGGATTACCCTTAATGAATAATGATCAGAAATTTAACTTGAACCTGAAAACCATATCCCCTAGATTAGCAATTATAGTTCTAACCCAGTATTCTCTTTCTGATGAGAGATGAAATCAAGCTTCTGACCTCAACCTCTTTCACCCCTCTTGGAATGAATTAAAGTCTCCCTTGGAGAAAATTGGGGGGAGAAGCTAGATGTGTTTATTCTGCCTCCCTTTGAGCCACAAATGACATTCTCACGCTACATATGTGGGATAGCCTTGTTATATACACATAAATAATTTTCTTCCTCTTCCTTTTTTGTTCAAATTCTTTATGATTAGATTTAGAAGATTCCAGACAAATACATATTTGCCAGTTGTTTAACTGCATATCCTTTCAGAAAACTATTGTTCAGTGAGTAACCTGAACAAAAAGACATGAAACAAAGAAATATCATGGAACAAAGAAATCTTTGTAAAAGTATTATTTTATAACTTTGTGCATCTGACTTTTTTCCAGGATGCTCATCACATAAGAGGGCATATTTATAAACTATATTGCTAGGATTAATTAATTTTCATAAATATCGACTACTAATTTTGTCTTACCTTTGGCAGAGAAAGGTTCTTTTTGTACTTTTTTCTGATAAATGTTTTTGAACATTCTTTTTATGCTTTGATTTATGGGTCCATGAGGACAAAGAAATTAAAAAATATTTTATCTATATTTTTTCTATATTACCCCAGGTGTTTGGCATTTAAAGCACTTCACAATCTAACTCCAACCTATTTTTTTCAGATCGATTTCCCATTACTCCCTCTCATGTACTCTGTGTTCCAACCAAACTGATCTACTGAGTGTTCCCACTACCTAATAGTCTAGTCTTCATTTACATGGCTTTGAACAAACTGTCCCCCAAGTCTGGGATGCTCTCAACCTATATTTCTGCCTCTTGAGATCTTTAGTTGTTTTTTTTTTTAAAAAGGCTCTACTAAACTGCCATTTCCTATACAATTGTGCCTCTCCCAATAGTTCTATCCGAACTAGGTAATTTGGTAGGTAATAGGTAATTAGCTATTAAATTACTAATTTACTAATTACTTCTAAATTACTTCTGCCTTCATTTTGATTTACCTTGCATGTATAATACCAGTGGGTGGTTTTAGATCAGTGGGTAGGCACTCTATAAACTATTTCTTCCCACTGACAAGGGCAGAATAGATTATATCTATCATCTCTACCTTGCTCCCCTTCTGTTTTTACTTTGGAGGCTGATGATTTTATTAGCCACATCCGGTTACAACATCTAGCTTATTTTTAGTCTAAGGACAATATAATGATCCTCACCTTCTGAACTCCTTTATTTTCTGAATTTACATCAGGTGAAAAATTATTAATACAATCATGATAGCTCTGAACCCCCGGGAAGAACTAATATTCAGATGGAACTTTGAGTCTTTCTTAATTTAAATTTTTGTGTATCACTAGCCAACTTCTTGTCTCTGTGTTGAAGCAAAGTCAGGGTAAAGGAAATACATAGATGAAAGAAGCAAACTGAATACTTGACAGTGTCTCTTCCTAGATAGGGATGGGATAGGAAAAGGTTGAGGAGATAATTAGGGAATGAGCAAGCATTTTTTGAGACATCCCTTAGTCCTTAAGATATTTAAGGCAATTAGTTGAAGTGGACAGAGTGCTGGGTCTGGAGTTACTAGCTGTGTAATTCTAGGCAAGTTGCAAAAAGAGCTAATAACAGTCCCTATCTCCCAGGAGTGTTGTGCTGATCAGGTCCTCCTGACTTTAGGGCTGGTGCTCTTTCCACTGCACCACCTAGCTGCCCCTTGTTAACTCCAAATTGAGTGAAATTTTTTTTTCATATAACTCCCCTATTCTATTTACTAGATTAAAAAAAATTCTCCTTAAAAACAAAAAGAGAAACTGATCCTAGGGAATCATTTTTTAAATCTACATGTAATTGGGAAATATTTAATGAAATAAATAAAAATGATTTTTAAAAAAGATAGTCCTTGCCCTCACAAGCAAAAATTTACTTTCAAATAGGGAATGTGGGTCAGGCTAAATGTGATGAAGTTTCACAGATCAGAAGCAGAGGCTTCCAGGATTTCAGTCAGATGTCCGGTTAAAGGTGAAGTCTGAACTTCAGTAGGTTAGCATGAAGATGGACAGTAAGCAATATGAAGCCTTTGAATCTGAGAATCCTGATCTGTTAAATCGAAAGGATAATAGCATTTTCTATGACATAGTGTATAAAAAATATGTTGCAAATCTTAATGTATTCTATAAATGTCAGCTTTATTTTCAAAAATAAAGGAACAAAGAGGCAAATATATAGATAGATAAAAGTTAAAAATCTATCAAGAAAACTTCCAAATCTTTTTTGGGGGGAATCTTCATTCAGTCCTATGCTTTGCATCTCCTACATTTAGAGCACTTAAGTAATTTTGTTGTTTTTCAGTCATTTTTCAATTATGTCTGATTCTTTGTGATCCTATTTGGGGGCTTTCTTGCAAAGATACTGGAGTAGTTTGCTATTTCCCTCTCCAACTCATTTTACAGATGAGGAAACTGAGGCAAACAGCATGAAGTGACTTGCCCAGGGTCACACAGTTAGTAAGTGGCTGTGGACATATTTGAATTTAGGTCTTCCTCACTTCAGGTCTGATGCTTTATCCACTGTGCTACCAAGTTGCCCTTTCCGTATTACTCCAAAACGAAATATAGCAGTACAACTGTGATCCTACACAGAAAGAATTTCAGTCTTCAAATTATCTCAGAGAAACATATCTGTAATAGTATGTGTAGGGGGTTTAATAGCTTTTGTGTCATGGACTCTTTTGGAAGCCTGGTGAAGTCTATGGAACTCTTCTCAGAATATTTTTAAGTGCATGAAATAAAATACATAGGATTATAAAGGTTATCTTAAAATTAACCTTTTTTTTTAGGGCTTGACCCACATCTAACACCACATACCAAGATAAGATCTAAATGGGTTCATGATCTGGATATAAAGAGTGATTTTGTAAACAAGTTAGAGGAACATAATATAGTTTACCTCTCAGACCTGTGGAGATGGAATAAATTTATGTCCAAAGAAGAACTGGAACTTTTAATTGAAAACCAGATAGATAACTTTGACTATATTAAATTAAAAAGTTTTTGTACAAACAAAATCAATGCAGACAAGATTAGGAGGGAAGCAATAAATTGGGAAATCATCTTTACATTTAAGGGTTCTGATAAAGGTCTCATCTCTAAAATATATAGAGAATTGTCTCATATTATAAAAATTCAAGCCATTCTCCAATCAATAAATGGTCAAAGGATATGAACAGACAATTTTCAGAGGATGAAATTAAAACTATTTATAGTCATATGAAAAGGTGCTCCAAATCACTATTGATCAGAGAAATGCAAATCAAGACAACCCTGAGATACCACTTCACACCTGTCAGATTGGCTAAAATGACAGGAAAAGTTAATGATGAATGTTGGAGGGGTTGTGGGAGGGCTGGGACACTGATGCATTGTTGGTGGAGCTGTGAATGGATACAGCCATTCTGGAGAACAATTTGGAGCTATGCTCAAAAAGTTATCAAACTGTGCATACCCTTTGACCCAGCAGTATTTCTATTGGGCTTATATCCCAAAGAAATCATAAAGGAAGGAAAAGGCCCCACATGTGCAAGAATGTTTGTGGCAGCCCTTTTTGTAGTGGCTAGAAACTGGAAATTGAATAGATGCCCTTCAATTGGAGAATGGCTGAATAAATTATGGTATATGAATGTTATGGAATATTATTGTTCTGTAAGAAATGACCAGCAAGATGATTTCAGAGAGGCCTGGAGAGACTTACATGAACTGATGCTGAGTGAAATGAGCAGAACCAGGAGATCATTATACACAGCAACAACAGTACTATATGACGATCAATTCTGATGGACATGGCTCTCTTCAACAATGAAATGTTTCAAACCACCTCCAATTGTTCACTGAAGAAAGCCATATACACCCAGAGAGAGGGATGCGAAATGTGGACCACAACATAACATTCTCATACTCCTTGATTGATGTTTGCTTACATTGTGTTTCCTTTATCTGATATATCGTTCGTGTAGATAAGATTTTTCTTGCACACCAATGATAAGTTTGGAAATATGTATACATATATTCGATTTGCCAATATTTTAACATAATTAACATGTAGTGGATATCCTGCCATCTAGGGGAGGGGTGGGGAGTTGGGGGGAAAATTTTGTAACGGAAAGCTATGTAAGGGTTATTGTTGAAGAATTACCCACACATATGTTATGCAAATAAAATAAAAATTAAAAAAAAATTAACCTTTTTTTTCCATTTAAGTTCACACATCCCCTGAAACCTATCCACAGCCCCAAGGTTAAAATCTTGCTGTGTAGACTTAAAGACAGAGATTTACTCTTGAACTAAATTGCTTGTGTTGTTGGGCTGCTGCTGTTCATATTCTGTGTCCATTACCCAGCTCTTTTCCCTGGGCTCTGTCTGGTCTATTGGATGGGAACTTGCCTGTCAACAATATCTACGTCCTCCTTTTCCTGAGCTGATGTCCTTGGACTTGACCTCTTGACTTAATCACTTTCCCTGGTTTTATAGATTTCTCTGAAGTTGATCTCGGGGTCACCTGATTTATGCTACCTTTCAATCCTCTTTCTCTCTAGTCTAACAGTTACTCCTGGTTCTTCCTCTAGCCCTACCCTGCAACTGTCTGATACAATACAATGAGAAATAAAATTTCAGGCCTTGAAAGGCCTTAATTATCAAATTAGGATGAAATTGAGCTAATTTTGCCATGATTATGAAGACATGAAAATGGCCTAGCATTGGTCCATTCAACAATTCTTTTCATTATCTAACACAATGTTTTGTGCTTGGTTGGTTTTCTTTAAATGTTGAATGAGCAAATGAACAAATTCTAATGAGTGTTTGCTTACAACTGATCTTACAAACTACTATTACCAGTTAAGGAATTAGTGAAGGAGGTAACATAATTCCCTGTAATTCCCCTTCCCTCTCTTGATCAGCTTCAATTTATCTTTGCAGCTTGTTTGGATGATTTCTTGTCTCCGTCCATTAGAATTTGTGCTTTCAGAGAGCAGGGGATTTTTTTTGTCTTTTATTGTAAATTCAGCACTTAGCACAGTGCCTGGCACATGTTCAGTCCTGTCCAACTCTTTGTGACCTATTATGGGGTTTTCTTGGAAAAGATACTGGAGCGGTTTGCTATTTCCTCCTCCGGTGGATCAAGTCAAACAGATGTTAAATAACTTGGCCAATGTCATGTTTGAACTCAGCACTTCCTGATTCTTAGCCCAGTGCTCTTTCCACTGACCCACCTAGCTGCCTCCTATATACTTGGCACACTGTATGTGTTTAATAAATGTTTATTGACTAATTGATGATAACATCATTGGTATCATTGCCATTAGTAACAATGCATTCATACATTACAAAGTGTTATAAAAATTAATTTCTCACCATTTGTTATAATATAAACTGCTTGAAATCAGGAAGTTTCACTTTTGCCTTTGAATCTCGAGGGCTTATTTCAGTGCCTTAGCTATAAGATTGGGATTTTAGTATAGGAATTCACAGGTGAGAAAATTCACTCTGCAGTTCAATACTTTCCCAGAAGTTTAGAATCTTTGAGCTTGTGAATTGTTTAGCCATTTAGGCTTTGAATGCTATACTCTTTCCTCTATGTGCTTGCATATAGTAGGTAATTAATAAATACTTGTTGATTAATTGGATAGATGTTCCCTAAGGTTCCCCCCCCCAGCTCTAGGGTTTATATTCTAAGATATTTATGCACTATAATGGCATTTTATGGAATGAAAACATATGCATTGTTAAGCAGCATTACTTAAAAAACATC
This sequence comes from Myrmecobius fasciatus, assembly GCA_023553655.1. Lineage (NCBI taxonomy): Eukaryota > Metazoa > Chordata > Mammalia > Dasyuromorphia > Myrmecobiidae > Myrmecobius > Myrmecobius fasciatus. Next base: position 130,536 of record JAJPUD010002973.1, read on the forward strand.
CCTCACTGTGTTCTCCAACCTATGATATGACCTTGCTTATTCCTATCAGGCCCAGTTCTGCCAAGTGGTCAGAACACTTGTGAATGAATGCCTGGAGAGCCAAGTATTAATTTGTTCATGCGTAATCTTACTGAGAAAAAAATTCCTTCACACCCAAATGGCGTAAAGGGAATACTTGTACATTCCAGATCCCAACTCTGCCATGTTGTGGAGAAGGTATTAGTCATTTATCACATCACATACCAGATCTTAATCACTGGCTTCTGTGTTAAACCATGGTGCCCTAGTAGTCATTACTGGTGGACTGATTGGCAAAAGGGATTTAAGAAAGACTGTGTTTCCCTTCCCTTCTGCCAAGAAATACAACATTCTGCATACCAGAGCCAGAAAAGCTTGTTTTAAATGAACAATAAGAAACGTGATACATATACAGTGTCCCAAAAATTGTAGTGCAGTTTTAACCTTTAATAGCCTAAGTATAAATTTTTATTTATTAAATTCATAGATTCAGTAATAATATAGTAATAGTTCTATATTACATTATTATTGGACATATTTGTTCCAATAAAGATGCATTTGTATTTATACACATACATATTTATTTATTGGAACAGACCTGTGATTTCAAGAGTAAAGGGATATCTTAGTGTGAGGGAACTACCTCTACCAATGCAGATCAGTATCCAATTTTAAATTTAGAGTTTTAGAGTTGCCTAGGACATTGACTTGCTCAGAGCTACATAATCAATATGTGTCAAATGCTGGACTTGAAGTTAGGTTTATGGACCCCAAGACCAACTCTCTATCTACTTCTCTATGCTGCCTCAATATCATGGGTATGCGTGTATGTGAAATGCAATACAGAAAAATTCAGTCCAGGAGAGTTATTTTCAGTCCTTACAGCTATCCAGAATCTTGCCCTTTCAAGGTTAAAGTCAATGCATGGGTGTATTGGGGATGATAAGTGAGCACACCAAAGAAATAGCTGAAAGAAGGGGAGATAAAGAGGAAGGAAAGCAGAAAAGACAAATGGGGTAAGTAGAGAAAAGCATGCATACTGGTGGACATGTTTGTTGGACCATAACTTTAAAAAAGTCTCTTTGTAAGGTTGTCAGGGTCAGTCAGCCTCTGAAGATGGAGAACTTCTTCTTGCTCATTGTGAAAACAGAAGGAGAAATCTCCAGTTGTTCTTTTTTGAATCAGACATCCTGCTATAGGACCCACTTAAGGAAGGAATGAGTTTCACTTTTTCATTTTTGTCTTTATTCTTTACTCTTACTCTGATCCTTTCTCCTGGTTACCTTTTTCTTTCTCCTTTTCTACCTTCTTTGCTAGCCCACTGAAAATTGCTATCAGCAAAACAATTTATTGAGCACCACTTATCATAGAATAATGGGCATTGGAGTTCAAAGTGACCTTAAAGGTGGTTGAGTTTGACCTTTTCATTTTGCATGTGAGGAACCAGAGACTCAGAGAGCTGAATAACTTGCCCAAAGCCTCACTCGTTACGGAGGCAAGAGCTGGGTTTTGAACCCATGTCCCTTGTTTCTAAATCCAGCACTCTCACAGCTACAAGGCCCAAAAAAAGCAGTCTGTACATGGTGGTACACAAAACTGTGACCAAAAAAATGGTGTGCCGGGAACTGTCGGAGAATGGCTCCCACAAATTCCCCGGTGATGGAAGCGCTGATGTTCTTCCTGCTGCTGCTGATTTCTTGTGTTTCTGGTTGGTGAATTGTCTTATCTGCAACACTGGAATGCTAAAGCCGCTCTGTTCTCTCCTTTGGGATCAGGTTACCGCTTCTGGACCCAGAATGGAGACATGAACTACCCCTGCCTCCCTCATATTCCAGGCTCCAGGGGGAGAAAGCCAGCATAAATAAACTCAGAAAGAATTGAGTTCAAATCCAACCTCATACACTTACTAACTGTGTGACCCTGCTCAAGTCACTTAAACAATATTGGTCTCAATTCCTTAGCACCTACCTCTCAGGGTTGTTAGGATCAAATGAGATAACATTTGTAAAATGCCTAGTGCAGTACCTACTACATTGTAGGGGCTGTATAAATGCTTATTCCTTTCCTTCGCCCTCCCCCTTCACTAGAGATAATCGGCTGATTCATTTCCAGTGCCCTGTACTAAAAAGCAGGGATGACTGAGAAGGAGCCATCAATTAATTAGTCAACAAGCTTTTAATATATTTCAGATACTGTACAAGGTGCTGGGGATACTAAGATAAAAACCAAAAGTTTTTTTTAATATTTTTATTGAAGCTTTTTATTTTCTAAACATATGCAAGGAAAACCAAACGTTTTTAAGGAGCCTACACTTTAGAGGCTAAGATAGCATGTACATACATGAAAGTATAAAAGTTAAGTATATGTGAAAATATGAAAATAAATACAAAGTATTTTGTGGGAGGAGGTCCAAGAAGCTGGAGAGGGGAGAATCAGGAAAAGCCCCCAAAATATTTGGGGAGTAATATTTGAGCTGAGTTTTGAGGGGAAATAAGGAATTCTAAGAGGCAGAGGAGAGGAGGATGTGAGACAGAAGATGGAATTGCATGTATTGGGAAAAGCAAGAAGATTGGTCTGGGGTGAGGGGGGACCAAAAATATATAATGGATAGTAATATGTGAAACTGTAAGCTGCAACCGGGTTACAACAGGCTTCAAATGCCAAACAAAAGTGTTTATATTTTATTCTCAGAGTAACAGAGAGCCAGTGAAGTTTAATGAAGGGGAGTGACATGATCAGATCTGGATTTTAGGAATATTACCTTTTCAGCTCTTTGAAGGATGAATTGGAGAGGAAAGAGACTGTAGTCTGGGAGATCAATTAGGAAGAAACTGTACTAGTTCCAGAGAAGAGATGATGAGAGTCTGGACAAGGGAATAGAATGAGTAGACAGAAGAAGACAGATGCAAAAGATATTATGGAAATATCATGGAAACTGACTCAAGCATTTATTACGCATCTTCTATGTCCTGGGCATTTTGCTAAGTGCTAGGGATATAAAGGAAGATTAAAAAAAAAATAAAAACCGCAATAAAGACAGTTCTTGCCCTCAAAGAATTCACAGTCTAATGGAGACAACGTGTAAACTACTATGTGCAAATAAGAAACATGCATAAATAGATATGTGGAGGGCAGCTAGGTGGCGCAGTGGATAGAGCACCAGCCTTAAAGTCAGGAGGACCTGAGTTCAAATCTGGTCTCAGACACTTAACACTTCCTAGCTGTGTGACCCTGGGCAAGTCACTTAACCTCAATTGCCTCAGGAAAAAAATAGATATGTGGAGTTGCAGAGAGTGAGAAGTCAAGGATGACATTGAGGTTGCAAGTCTGGGTGACCAATGAGTTTTGTTTGGATATGTTTAGTTTGAGGTGGCCATGGGACATATAATTCACAGTGTCCAATGGGGTGGAGGTTACATTTATTAAGTATATACTATGTGCCAGGCATTGTGCTAAGGGCTTTTATAAATATTATCTCATAGGCGGTTGTTGACATAGAATGGTGACTCAGGGAGCAGAGAGAGAGAAGAGTTCCCAGAATAGAATTTAGAGATTACATCCACATTTAGAGAATGAGAGATGAGGGATGATCCAGCAGAGGAAGCTGGAGAGAAGAAGCCAGACAGAGAAGAGACAAACCAAGAGACAGAGAAGAGTAAAGAAAGGGAATTCCAACATGTGAAGTGCTGCAGAGAAGAAAAGGACCATATCATTCAAAGGGGCCATGGGCCATATCCCACAGCTACTAGACAGGAAAATGGCTAAGTGAGGTAAGAGCAATTTTTCTTCCCTCTCGCCCTGCTGAAAGAGCTCCTGCATTTCCTTGAAGGACTAGGCAGCTCAAGCAGAGCAAAGGAATAAAGCTTGTCCAGAGAGATGCTGTTCCTAACCCAAGGACCATCAAACTTCCTTCTATTCCACCTTTAGTTAAACAAGCTACTCATCTATATCCATAATTTCAATAATATTGAGTAAGAATACATTTTTGCCTCTCCGGATGCTGTAGAAATTGCTGCCTATTTGGTAATTATAGTTTTATAAAAAGCCACAAATGTCCTGGAAGTATGAGGTTAATAATGAAGTTGCTTTTTGTTATTGCTACATTTAAACATAAGCTTTAGTTAAAGAGAATACAGATTGTTGTTCAGTCGTGTCCCATTCTTTGTGACCACATTTGAGGTTTTCTTGGCAAAGATAATAGAATGGTTTGCCATTTTCTTCTCCAGCTCATTTTACAGATGAAGAAACTGAGGTAAACAAGATTAAGTGATTTGTACAGAGTCACATAGTTAATAAGTGTCTGAGGCTAGATTTGAACTCAGGTCTTCCTGACTCCAAGCCTGACATTCCGCCCACTGTACTACCTAGCTGCCTGTTAGAGAATAGATAATCACACTAATTAGGAAACACAATGTACTGAAAAACAAACAAGACATATGTACCCATTTTCTTGGTTAGGGCAAATAAAATATATCTTAGGCAAATAATAATAGTAATAGCTGAATATTTGTGATCCTTTATTGTTATAAAGGGTTTTCTCAGTGTGCCCTCACAACAGCCCTAAAATTTTATTTTCCACTATTTTACAGATGAAGAAATTGGGATTTATAGAAGCTAGATGACTTGTCCAAAGTCATGCTGCTAGTAAGTAGTGAAGCTTGGTCTAGAACTTAGGTCTTCTGACTTTTAAGTATTGTACTTTTTTTATAGCATTGGACAGTTTTAGAAAAATATGTTGGACTAAATGTGGATCACAATATAATATTTTCATCTTTGTTGTTTGCTTGCTTTGTCTCATTTTTTTCCTTTTTGATTTTATTTTTCTTGTGAAGCATGAAAAATATGGAAATATGTTTAGGAGAATTGCACGTGTTTAACCTATATAGGATTACTTGCTATCTAGGGAAGAAGATGCAAGGAAGGGAGGGAGAAAAATTTGGAACAAAAAAGTTTTGCAAAGGTGAATGTTGAAAACTACCTTTTCTTGGAGCAGCTAGGGGGCACAGTGGATAAAGCACCAGTCTTGAAGTCAGTATGGACCTGAGTTCAAATCTGGTCTCACACACTTAACACTTCCTAGCTGTGTGACCCTGGGCAAGTCACTTAACCCCAATTGCCTCAGCAAAAAGAAAAAAAAAACTACCTTTTTGTATTTTGAAAATAAAAATGTATTATTAAAAATTAAAAAAAGAAAAAATATGGTTGGCTTAATTTTTATACCATATACTTTAATGGGGATGGATTAGCTAGTAAAAAAAATGAATGTTTTCTGGTCAACTGGGATAGTACATCCAGTCTCATACTATTTTGCCATATACAATAATTAAAAAGATTAAATAGGATACAGAATTCAGAAATGAAGCTCAAAATAGTATCTACTTGCCCAACTTCTAAGACATATGCAGGCTGAGGTCAACTACAACCACTCCAAGAAAGCAATACAAAGATTCATCAAATGCATCCAGCTTTCAAAATAACCAGCTTCCATGGTTCCCTTGCTTCCCCCCTCATAAGTTTCCTATTTTCTTTGCTTCATATTTGGCACAGACTGTCCACATGATATCTGATCACATAAAGAAGGTTAAATGATCACACAGCTAGTAAATACCTGAAGATGGATTTGAACTCAGATATCTCTCACTTCAGGTCTGGCATTCTATCCACTGCACCACCTGCCTGCCCATTATAATACAGTTAACCACACTAATTAAGAAGCATAGTGTAGTGGGAAATAAAACAAAAGAAACAAACAACAAAAAATCAATCAAGACATATTTACTTATCTTCTTGGTTAGGGCAAATCAAATGTACCTTAGGTTGCAACTAGGGAAGAGGAGGATTCCTCTTTGTTTCCCTTTGCAAATCTTGAATAAAGAATATAGATCTGTTGAAAATCTGTTGTGTAAATCCCTAAACTTCTTTGAGCCTCACTTTCTTCATCTATAAAATGTGAGTGTTCTATTAGATGACCCCTGATATCTATGAAAACTACAACCTAACATTTAGATTTCAAATATGGGCAGATTAAACTGAAAAATATCAGGTGGCACCAGTCTTTTATTGGATCTTGAGTGGCGACTTTTTTTATCTTAAGAACACATTGAACTCCTTTTTTGTCCTATCTAAGGTCCAAGTCACATGAGAGAATGTGTTAGCCAAAGACTTTTCAAAAAGTCAACTCCAACTACCCTTGCTGGCAACCTTCAGTCTTCTGAGAAGGGGCAAGACAGTGGTTTGCAAGGGGAGGGTGCTCAAGTAATATACATAGTTTTGCCATTTTCCATATCTCAGTTATTATTGGTGGCCAAATTTGCCTAAATAAAATCACAGCCTTTTTCTTGGAAAGAGAGAGAAACAGGAGGAGAGAAAACAAAATGAGAGGAGAGACCAAAAGACAGAGACACAGAGAAAAGAAGAGCCATGGATGGGGAAAGAAGAAAAGGGGAAGGGAGAAAGAGAAGGAGACGGAGAGGAAAGAAGAGAGGAGAGACAGAGACAGAGACAGAGAAGAGCCATGTTGGGGAGAGACAGAGATGGGGGGAGAGAGAATCAGGATAAGGTAAGAGCAACAGCAATAAATAAAGCAAGTCAAGGTCAAACACTCTGTCCTCTGACTGGATGAAAAGGACACCATCGTTCTTCTGATAAATACAAGTCAAAGCGAAGGAAAGTCATCAGGGAGGAAGCCAACTAGACTTAAAATGAAATATGAGCAGTTCATCAAGTCCATTGACATCTGCAAATCCAGTGTTTCTATAAGGTTGCTTGGAAGAAAGTTCACATCAATTAGGATTGGTCTTGTGCTGAGTGTCTTGATGAAAGCATAATAACTAGTTAGCTTGGGACTTGTGTGACATTCTCTTTTCATTCATCTCATAAGAACTAGAAGCCTATTAGATCTTGTTTACTTCAATCAGTCAACAAAGACCATACCATCATATTTTAATGATAGTGTCAAATCATTCCTTTAGTGTTGTTTTCAGGGTTGACTGACTTTACATAGAAAGCTCTTCTCTCATCTGCTGATGTTTGGTCAATGCATGCAAATAAGTTTTTTTTTTCTTACTTTTTTTCAGGGAAGGAAAGGAGAAAGTCTGGATCTATGATTTCTAGGAGATAAAATTGAGAGATAAACTTACCTAAAAGGAAGTTCATTCTGATTGAGAGGAAACTCCCTCTATCAATGTAGGTTAGCACCTGACTTCAAGGTTGAATCTTAGAGCAAGTCGCCAAACTTTTAGTGCCCATTCCATCAATAAAAGTCTTTTGAACAAATATCCCTGATATGTGTGTATTTCCTTATTTATGAGTAAAATACATGTATGGCTGTATCAATAATTAGGGCAAATAGGTAGCACAGTGGACAGTGTGTTGGACTTGGAATCAAGAAGATGTGAATTCAAATACTGTCTCAGGTACTGCACCAATCACTTACTCCCTGTCTGATTCAATTTTCTCAATTGTAAAACGGGGATAATAATATTTCACCTCTCCTACAAGGTTGTGCGTCTCAAATGAGATAATATTTGTAAAGCACTTAGCATTATGCCTACCATACAGTAGGCATTATATGTTTGTTCTCAACCTTCTCCTATAATTAAATACATAACAAAACAAACACAAGAAAAGAAACTTAAAAAAGATGAGCTAGAATTGAAATATTTGTCTTTAGAGGCAATAAGAAACCATTAGAATTGTTAAGTAGGGGAATGGCAAGATCATGTCTGTACTTTAGGAAAATCATTTTAGTCACTTTGGATGGATTGGAGAAGAGAAAAGAGTTGAGGCAAAGATATGAATTTTTATTGTTTTTGTTGTTCGGTCATTTCTTTTTTATTAAAAATTTTTATTTGCAAAACATATGTATGGGTAATTCTTCAACATTAACCCTTACAAAGCTTTCTGTTACAATTTTCCCCCCCCAACTCCCCATCCCCTCCCCTAGATGGCAGGATATCCAGTACATGTTAATTATGTTAAAATACTTGACAAATCGAATATATGTATACATATTTCCACACATCATTGTTTTGCAAGAAAAATCATATCTACAAGAAAAAATCAGAGAAAGGAAACCCAATGCAAGCAAACATTGATAGAGAGCATGAAAATGTTATGTTGTGGTCCACATTTCATATCCCTCTTTCTGGGTGTATATGGCTTTCTTCACTGTGTTGTTCAGTCATTTCAATTGTGTCTCAATAGCATTCTCCATGACCCCAGTTAGGATTTTCTTTGCAGAAACACTGGAGTGGTTTGCCATTTCCTTTCTCTACCTCATTTTACAAAGGAGGAAACTGAGGCAAACAGGGTTAAATTAAGCCAGTTAGTTAAGTATCTGAGATCATATTTGAATTCAGGAAGATGAGTCTTCCTGACTCCAGACCTGGCACTCTATCCATTGCCCCACTTAATTGCTCAGGAGACTAAAAAGGAGGTAATTACGATAGTTTTAAGTAAGATATAATGAAGATCTGAAAGAGGGTAATGGATGTATAATTGGTGGGAAGGGGAACAGATATGAGGGAGGTGGAGGTAAAATGGACAAGATTTGGCAACTGATTGGAAATATGGATATGGAGGAGGAGTCCTACCCAGTTTCAATACCAAAATATTCAAGTAGTCTCATTGGTGGAAAAGTTACCTCCAATGCTGTCAATCAACCCATCTGATCTGTCCCTGACCATCCTGTGAGATTCTTAACCATATCCTCCTAGAAATTGCCTGCTGGGGATCCATTCCACATGCCAGATGATGTTGACATTGTATATTTTCTCCTGAAATCCCAAGGGTATAAGACTGAACATATCTTTTCTTTTCCTCCTCCTCACCTATTGCCTCATCATCAACTTATCTTAAAGCCCACTTCCATTTTTCATACCCCTTTTAACTGGCATCTAATACTCATTTTCAGGTTTTTTTTGAATAATACTAAAAAGAAGGACTTTTGTTTCCAAGAGAAGTTTAGAGACTTTAAAGGAACTTTATAATTTCCTAAAGTAAATCCAGCTTATTCTTCTCCTTCATTTAATTCTAGGTCCAATCCATTGTCCATTGCCACTGTTGATCCTGGTATTTTGGGTTAGGCCCAAGTCAGGCAAGTCCAATAATTCATGCTGAGAATTAGGTGCTCACAGAATATGAAAATGCAATAAAAAGTTCTCATAAGTAAGATAATTTTTTTAAAAAAGATATAATCCAGATAAACTGCTCCTCCCTTCTACCTTTACACTTACCACAGCAATTCACCATCTTAGTCAGAAGATGTTCCTGTGGAATAGTGACAATTTCATTAAAACTTGCTGTTTTTTGCTGTTGTTCAGATTTTTTTCAGTCCTGTCTGACTTTTTGTGACCCCATTTGGGGTTTTCTTGGCAAAGATATTAGAGTGGTTTTGTCATTCTTTCTCCAGGTCATTTCACAGATGAGGAAACTGAAGCAAATGGGGTTAAGGACTTGCCTGGGGTCATCCAACTAGGAAGTGTCTGAGATCGGATTTGGACTCAAGAAAATTTGAGTCTTCTTGACTCCAGACCAGACACTCTATTGTGCCACCTAGCTGTCCCAACTCAATTTCCTCATCTGTAAAAGAGAAGTTTGTGCTAGGTGGTGTCTGAGTTCCCATTCAACTTTAAATTTATGATCGTATGATGCTCAGAATCTGCTAAATATAGAATGGGAACAATCCCTGCTTATAAGGAAAGACAAGTACATAGACATCCAAAAATATATACAATTTTTAAAAAGAGAATACATGCAAATAAAGACAAGTTAATTAGGAGAAAGGGTACAAGCAATTGAAAGGATCAGGAAAAATTTCATGTGGCAGGGGACCCTTGAGTTGAAAATGAAGGGAAGAGCTGGGTCCTCTGAAGTAGAACTGAAAAGAGAGGGCATTCTATGCAGAGGGTATGGTCAGTGCAAAGGCAGAATGCCAAAGAGAAATCAAGTAATATATTATTTGTTCCCAATTGAATGTAAAGTTTCAATATGATCACAGAATACATATAAGAAAGTATTGTATCATAAGTATAGAAAAATAGATTGAGGCAAGGTGATGAAGAGATCTAAAAGCTAATCAAGTATGTTTATATTGAATACCAGAGGCAATAGGGTGCTACTAGATTTTATTGACTGACTGACTTATTATCAGAGACCAGAGAATATTGTTGATATAGTTGACTCATGTTTGAGCAAAATATTTGGCAAGGTCTCTCATGCTCTTTTTGTGGATAAGATGGAGACCTATAGGCTAGACAATAGGATCATAGATTAAGAATTTGAAGGGAATTTTATAGCCGTTAAATGCAACCCTTTTGATTTATAGAAGAGGAAATTGAGGCACATAGAGGCTAAGTTACTTGCCTAGGCTCACACAACTAGTAAGTGTCTGAGGAAGGATTTTAATCCAGATCTTCCTATTCATTATGGCATTCTGTTTTTGAAAGTATTTGAAAGATTGGACCCAAAGAATAGTCATCAGTGGTTTGATGCCAAGTTAGAAAGATTTGTGTAGTGGAATGGTGCCCAGAGCTTTTGATTTTGTTATGATTAACATTTTTATTAATGATTTAGATAAAAGCAAAATGGCATGTTTATCAAATCTGCAAATGACCCAAAGCTAGAAGAAATAGCTACCAAGTGGGATAACAAAATAAGAATACAAAGAGATCTTGAAATGCTGGAACATTGGACCAAATTTAATAAGATATGATCATATGAGAGAAATATAAAGTATTATATTAAGATACAGGAAGTTAGCTTCATAATACATAGTGGTTTGTCTAAAAAAGACCTGGGGATTTTCATAGACTCAATATGAGTCAAAGATGTGATATGACAGCTAAATAAAACAAAACAACACAACATTTATGCACAGAAAACTGCAAATTGTATTCCTATTTCAGATTACCTTGCCTGTCTTTTCCCTAGAACTCCCCCTTCCCCAATTCTTTTGCTTGCACCAAAAAGTGTAAAAATAACTTTCTATCCTTTTAGGAAACTCATTTTTCTCCTTCTCTCTTCTCACTCTCATCCCTATAAGAAGTGGTCAAAGGGAAGAATGGTGAATATATTCTCCCTGACTTAAACCTTGTGAGGTCATTAAAAGTCTGGACTAAGGTTAAATAATTCTCCAGTGGTTCTCATCAACATCCATGGGCTTGAGACATTATGATTTTCAACATCATCAACCAAATCATCTAAAACAGTCAGTGGAAATATCGTTTGCTTTCAACTGTCAGGGCTTTTCATGCAGAGAGAAGCTGATAGAACCATTGCCAGAAACTTGATGGAGCTGAACAAAGAAACCAGTGGGTGGGTGTGCACAAGAAAGGAAGAGTTCTGCCTGAGTGGCAAGCAAACACTAGAAAGATTAATTTTACAAGCTCACCTTTTTAGATCAGATAAAAGGCAGCTTGACTTTTTAAAGACAATATTCGTTTTTATCAGTTTAATAAACAGCTCTTAGCAACATTGATGCTAATCTTTAATGGGCAAAACCAAAAATGCTTTATTAACTGTTAAATCTAAATTGTTTATTAATCTTATTCAGATTTACTGCTTAAATTGGACAAGATCTTTTATTAAGTGATTTGAAAATGGAGTTCTTTGCAACATGGCAGAATGAACCAGTTTATAAAATAACTCTTAAACTCAGACCTAGTTGGTTTTATCTAAATTGAAACTTCCGGAAACAGCAAGTTAATAAGGACAGTCTGCTTTGGACCCTGAAGAGGATCTAGATTCCTTAAACAAGATCTATCAGTGAACAAATATTTATTAAATACTTGCTTTGTGCCAAGTTACTGAGCTGGATATTCAAGTACAAAGAATGAATTAACTTATACAGCCAAAAAACTTAGCTAGTCACATCAAACACATGTGGAAGAGCTGGTCCTTCAGTGTTATCTATGATATTCTGATAGACATGTAATACTTTCCATTCCAGTGACATATCACAAATTTTCATTGAATGCTTACTCTAGGCAAGGCTCTTTGCTGGGTATGGGGGCTGAGAACATGGAAGAAAGCAGAAAGATATAAAATGTAGGCTTTGGGAGCAGCCAGTTATCAAAAATGCATGGATGGTCCTGTGATGGATAGTACTGTGAGGAAGTGTTTGTGATGAAAAGAAAGATAGCACTATTTACAAATGGCTCAAATTTGTTCTAGATAAAAACAAAGAGAAGAAAGTAATGGGGAGATGGGTTCTCATTTATGGATTTTAGAGTTTATGCTAAATGGCAGATGAGATAGAGTGTTGGATTTACAGTCAGGAAAACCCAGAGCTCAAATCCTGCCTCTGATACTTATTAGCTGTATTAGTCTGGGCTAATCATATAATCTCTCTGTGTCTTAGTTTCTTCATCTGTAAAATGGGGACAACAATAAGTCCTACTTTACATGTTGTTTTGTGGACTAAATGTGATTACTCTGTTTTGTTGAGTTGTTTCAGTTGCATCCACTTATTCATGATCCCATTTGGGCTTTTCTTGGCAGATAACAGAGTTTGCCATTTCCTTCCCCAGTTCATTTTACAGATATGGAACTGAAGTAAACAGAGTTAAGTGATTTACCCAGTGTAACACAGCTAGTTAGCATATAAGGCCAGATTTAACTCCCTAAAGAGGAGTGTTCCTACCTCTAGGTTCTGTACTCTATTCATTGTGCCATATTAATGTTTTAAAAATCCCTTTACAAACGTTAAAGCCTATACAGAAGCTAGATGTTGTTATTCTAGCTATACCATTGAATTTCTGGATGCCCTATATTTGAGTCATTTAACCTTTCTAACCATTGTTTATAAAATAGAGGAAATAGAAATTCCACTTCACAGTAATGGCATTAGACAATTCTCAAAGGACCTCAAAAAATCCTCTTATCTCTGCTTTCTATTTCGAGTCAGGGATGTGGATGTCTGATGTTATATTTCCAATTTCAGTCCTGAAAATCAGAAGTATGGTGAAAGGATAATTAATTGCTTGTGACCCGGCTTCAAGTCTTGTCTCTGATACATACTCTATGTGTGATGCTGGGCAAATCATATAATTTGTCAAAGCTCTAAGCAACTCTCTGACTTTTTTGGTTGCTCTGACTCTTAAACCTTGAGTTTAGAAAGTGTTGAAATGAATTGATAAAATGGGGTTTCCTCACCTAGGAATTCCTTATACGAATGAAATCAGTCTTAGTCTCTATTCTCTATTCCACAAGGAGGGAAGATACTGACTTCAACAACTTTCCTTTTATTGACCAGTAGCATACAAAATGAAGTTAAGTTTTGTTCAGAACTATCACTTCTCTGATGTAGGGAATACCCAGTGAAGAAACTCCCACTAGTAACACCAATCAGCAAGTTAGAAAATTTAGAGAATTGGGGCAGCTAGATGGCACAATGGATAGAACACCAGCCTTAGTCAAGAGGATCTTGAGTTCAAATTCAGCCTCAGATATTTATTAGCTCTGTGATACTGAGGAAGTCAGATAGCTCCAATTGCCTCCCCGACTCCTACAAAAAGAAAGTAAAAAAGGAAATTAGAGAGTTGCTGGGGGAACAGAGATTAGATGACTTATCCATGGTCACCTAGCCCATCTGTATCCATCAGAGGAAGCACTTAAACTCAGGTTTTCCTGATGTGGTTCTTCTAAGCCTGATCTTTTTAATGGATCAATATTTTAATGGATCAAAATTTAAGTACTTTGAATGACATTTTTAGTTTTCATTTTTAAAACAATGTACTTTTCCATAGTCGGTCGGTCAGTTGTTGTCCTTCAGTTTTGAGGAGGACCAAAATGACAACACTGTGTTAGTGTCGAGTTGCAGTGTGTCTGACTGTGGCTGATCAGATTAATATGGACTCGGAGTGCTCTGCCACAGTCATACATAAATAGTCCATATGAACATTTGGAGTATCTTTTCTAATTTTGCACATCTTGCATTTCTTTTGGGCCAGGACTTCTCTGAATGATGATCTAATTTCAAAAAGTTCAACACTTTTTTCTCATGTTTTCTAAATGCTTTAGGGATACAAAGATACCTAAAACATGATTACTGCTTCCAAGAATCTTGCAATTCAGTGGATTTGTTTCAAATCTTCAACCTGACATTTAGTGCTAGTTTTCAGGGACAATATCATCACTATTAGCATTTATTTTGCCCCTTTCCTAAAGTTCTATTCTAATGCTGCATTTGAAAATGAAGTTGACCATGAGTTCTTGAAGGCTATGTCAGTAAGAAGTATATGGGTATATGGGAATGTCTTTGAGTATGTGTCCAGCTATTCTCTGTGTGTCTTACTATTCAAGGAACATCCTGGTTTTGTATAGAAAGGCTTAAAATCAGAAAGTTGAGCACAAAAAAAATTTAAAAATTATTGCTTAGTGAATTTAAAAAATTATAGTATTTATTTTTATATTTAAAATTTAAAATTTAATTTGAAAATAAAAAAAAATATATAGTAATTGATATTTACTAGGGATCAGGGAGGTTGTAATCTGGTGGAGGGAGTACCCACATTGATGAGAACACAGATTCTTGAAGTATTTAAACTCTACTAACTTCTTTTTTAGAAGAAAGCTTTAATAACCATGGTTTTGACTCAAATAATGTGCTGGGTTTTTATGGCAAAAAAAGAGACTAGATTCCCTCTCAGTACTTGATCTTTGAAGCAGTATCCCATAATCTATAATTAGTCATATGTTCATTTCTGTCCTTTCTCCTTCCACTGTGATCTCTAAAATATTTCTATTAATCAACAAATATGTATTAAGCATTAACTAAACTGAGGTATGCAAACAAAATGTCCCCATCTTCAAGGAGTTTACATTCTAGTTGAGGAAACAACAACTACATAAATAGGTATATATTCAATGAGAGTCCATTAAGTTCAACAAACATTTACTAAGTGTCTGTTATGTATATACACTGTCCTAGGTGCTATAGATACACAAGATCAAAATAATCTCTTCTAATGGATTTATATAATAGCTGACAGCTATCATTTGAAGGTTTGCAATGTTTTATATGCATTTTCTCATCCAATCCTCACAACTCTGAACAAAAAGTACAAAAGGTATTATCATCTCTTTTTTTTATTGATAAGGAAAAAAATTCAAGTAGATTAGTTGACCTGCACAATTAATAAGTTTCAGAGTCAGAATTTGAACATGAGGAAAGGAGAGCCCTGAAATATGGATAAAATATATTAAATCTGTGAAAACAATTATTTTTCCATTCTTATTATTTTAAATGATATTACTACTACAGGAGGAAGAATCTGCTTATTTGCAGTTCTTTTCCCCAGTGTTTCATATCTGTGAGATCAAATGTCTGAGCCTCTCTGGCTATGGTGAAGTGACATGAAAGAGTAAATCATTAGCACTAAGCAAGCTGAGGAAACGAACTCCATTGGGTAGGAGTTGTGGTGAAAAGACTATGAACCAAGCACTCCTAGGGGAGAGGAGTAAACAAATACTAAACTGGGTGACAAATTTGAATAGCCTAAATTGAGTGACAAAGAGAGATTGCTGAGTGATGGTGATAAAAGGAGAGCTTGAAAATGGCAGTAGAGAGCAAGGAATATTCCAATTGCTCCACCTAGACCAATGAGTTGTGAGTAAGGAGGATAGCCAGGGATGCATTGTCATCTGGAGGAAACCAGATCTTAGTGAGGGCCAGAAGATGGATGGAGTAACAAATGAAAGAGTTTAAAATGAAAACAAGTTGGTTAATTTTTGAACAGAGAATCCAGAGGTCACACATGGTAGAAAGGATGGACAAATCTGGCGGGGGCATTTTGAGGGGATTATTGAGAGGAAGGGAATACGTGGAGGTACAGAATGGGGTTTGTACTTCAGATGTCAGGCATCAGAAATCACTGGAATGAGGAGAGTGGGAGGACGTAGGAGTATGTTATAACCATGGAAGAATGAGTCTAACCAAAGAATCTGTGATTGAAGAGAGGTCTGTTGAGGGAAACATATTATCAGATTATTTGAGGTCCTTCCTGGATATCCAAACTTGTGGTAAATGGTAAGGAGACCCCAACTCACAGCAGGCTGTAACTAGCTTAGAGAAATAGCATCAAGAGAGAGAAGGTAGGAGGTAACAGTGAAAGGAAGGAGTAGTTGGAGGAATGGACTCTGGAGAACTAGAGAAAGTCCTAGGATGAAGGTAACTCACAGATTTCCTGAAAATGTCATGGAGGGAAGACAAAGGGGATTAGGGTATACTGCACTGACTGGAATATCAATAAAGTCTGGAGGGAAAACAGAAGGTGTGTGTGGCCAATTGCCATATAGATAACTGGAAGACCCTGCATGGGAGGCAGAAGCCATAGGCAGGAGTCCTGGAGCAGATCATTTTCCAAATACTATTATAATGGAAAGTGTGCTTGTTTTAGAATCAAGAGTACCTGAGTCTCAACTTAATAGTACCTTGTATAGACTTGAGCAAGTCACTTGGACTAGATGTCTTCTGAGGTCCATTACATCTCAAGGAATTCCTATGATTCGAAGACCCTATGAGTGCTTTTGAGATTGTTTTGTGTTACTTTACTATTTGTCCTGATTAAATATTACATTATTTAAATCCATATGCATTGCTTGGTCTGTTAATATGATACAAATTGAATTCACCAGGTCAGTTAGCAAGAAACTTAGTGAAGGTAAGGAGAGATAATTTCACTAGAATAGATTAATAATAACAAAATATTTATAGAGACTTCAAAGCTTGCAAAGTTCTTTATATACATTATTATATTTGGCCATTTAAAAGCCCCCACAGCAAACCCTAATTTGTGTGAATCTAGAGATGAATAGTATAAAGGACTGCATGCTGTACTATTTCTTTTTTTTTTTTTTTTTTTGGCTTTTTGCTGAGGCAATTGGGGTTAAGTGACTTGCCCAGGGTCACACAGCTAGGAAGTGTTTGAGACCAGATTTGAACTCAGGTCCTCCTGACTTCAGGGCTGGTGCTCTATTCACTGCGCCACCTAGCTGCCCCTGTTGTTTCTAATCCAAGAAAGGTTTCAATAGTTTACACTTAAAAGTTTAAACAAGTGTATTTTTTTATTGTTGTTTGTTTGTTTTTTTTAGTATAGTTTTTTCATTTTATCTGGAAAGGTAAAAGAGTGTAGCCTTCCCACTTTGTTTAAAGCAAAGTGAACTCTAGGAAAGCTCAAAACCTAGTAAAACTACAAGAAAACAAGCCCTTTCTCCCTGGCAGGGTGTGTGTGATTGAATTAACCACCAATATTCCAGGAATCTTCTCTCCAATCAGTAGCATGAATCATCATGGATCCCCTGGTCCAAGCTTCTCATTCTTTTCTCCAATAAATCTAGATGAAAACTTTATAAAAACCCATCAAACGTTATTGACTGAGGTGCCCCATTTCCTCTGGGACCCTACCTGAATATGCCTAACTCCATCCAAGGCTCCAATGAACTTAAACTATTTTCTCCATTTTTTCTGATTGCCCATCATATTGTAAGAAGGTCTTCCCAATAAATCTGAATTGCCTTACTGTTCTGTATTCTCTGTTTTACTGACTTACTGGGTTGCCAGACTCTCCCAAGTCTTCATTAAGAACAACTTCCATGACAGAGTAGATCACAGGAAAGAAGCCTAAGGAAGTAGCAGGTATAAAGAAGTAGGACCCTTGCAGCTCCAGTTGATATGCCTTCATTTTTTGTTTGAAATATTTATAGAACATCAGACACCACCATATCAAATATTAACACATTACAAAGCCAATCATAAATTTTTTTTGGAAAGGTTACAGCCAGGTTTCAAACCTTTAGAATTTATCAAGATCCTTAAAAGACTAAAAGGCAATTTGAAAAAAGTAAGCATGATCATTTTAGGAAAGCTTAAGGTGATGCCGTTCTTCCTCCAACAGGTCCCATGACAGTCCCAATATTCAGGGTAATCATCCTATTTTTGAATCCTTAGTTGCTGTATAACCTTTTATATAAGTAATGTACCCAAGCCCCCTGTCTATCTTAAAAATATGCTTCAATGGATTATTTTATGTAAGGAGTGTGTCCCTGAAAGTTTAGATTCTCTTAAAGCTTGAATCTCAATGGATTTAACCCATGTTCTAAACATTCAAGGAAGCTAAGGTAGTAAATACAAAGGGTTTTCTCAGATTAGGAATGAAAAGCCTTGGTATCCAGAGTTTTCTGAATGAAGATTATTCATAATTTGTGATTATTTGCATACCAGGATAATCACTAGTTGACTAGAGATCCATTCAAGCTTTACTTGAAGGTCAAGGTTACACAAAGGCTTGCACTGCAAGATCAAAAAGAGTTGTGACATATAGACTTTAATTATGCTATAGCAGAAACAAAAAACACCTCTGTGAACGACTTGAATCTTGTATTTCTTGCATCAACAATCATTTATTATTATAACCTTTCAAAGCCAATTATTTTCCAGACTTTTCAAAGAATTTTCATTTATCCTCACAGAAAAATGGGCCTACTAGAGTACAGATCACAGTTTCTCTTTAAAATGCCATTATTATTGCTTAAAAACGAGTTATACTAGAATGGACTTTGTGTTTTATTTTGAGAGGAAAAAAATTGATGAGTTCACAAATGTATACATACAGTGGCTCACATGGGAACAAATACTAGCCATATAGATCTTTCTGATTCTACAAGCATGTTTACATTTCTATTAAGCCTAAGTAGTTTGGTTTGGAAACATGCCTAGTTTTAGATTTATTTTTTCAAGGCTGATGCAGGCTTGCTGAACCCAATTCTCACATCTTTTACTAAAGGAAAACTCCAGCTCTGGTGTCACTAATGCTTAATTATAATTTCTCTCACACTGCCTGTTCATCCACTAGTGACCACTTTGCAGCTTTACCACCTGGTAACTGTTGTTATGCTCCCTCTTTGTAGCTCGATCAGACATTAAAATCAAATTAATGCAGACAAGTGGAAAATCAGAAGTGAATGGTATTTGTTACCTTTTTCAAATATAAAATGTACAGAATAAAAATCATGAGTGAATTTAACCTTGAAGAATGCTTATGTGGAGGAAATAGACAGCAAGCTTGCTAGTATTCAAATCAAACTCCTGTTAAACTTTTCAGAAAAATTTCATAAGACATAAATTATTGTCCTAAGGCTTAGATCAGTAACCAGAGTTGAAATTTGACATTTCCCAGGAGGGCTTATGAAATGGCTTCATTGTCTCCCCATAGTCTCCTTTGAACATAAGATCTAGTGTGTGTCTTTTCCCAGGACATTTCATTTCTTAATTCTCGTTAGGCAAACAGAAACGCCTCAGAACTTTGATTTCCAAAGAGAAAATAGTGGCACCTCTAACCAGTATTTATGTTGGGGAATCAGCCCATTCAATTTTCAGACAGTTCTCTTATGAATTTCTTCCTCATATTTAACTGAAATCAGTTTTTCTATACCCGTTGGTAAATGTTCTATCCACTATTACCATAAAGCATTAGGGTAATCTCTTTGAAATCCAATATTTTTTAAAGATTCAATATTTAAAGGCTATGGTGATTGCTTCCAATGAGAATGTGATAGTTCTAGCTCTTATTGGATGGTTCCTCATGAGTCACTGTAAGAAAGATATTCATATCAATCAGCAAGGTTTTATTAATTTAATATTATATATGTATACATATATATGCACACACACACACACATATATATATATATATATATATATACATGTATATATAATCTCATTTAATTCTCATGACAACCCTGAGAGATAGATAACAAATTATCCCCATTTTGCAGATGGGGAAACTGAGACTGGGAGTACCTTGCCAGGGCCACGCAGCAATCTGAGGCTGGATTTGAATTCAGGTCTCTCTGACTCTTAGTCCAGCACTCTACCCACTGAGCTACCTAACAGGTGTACAATCTTCTGGTCAGCCTGATAGTGAGCCTCTCCATACTCGGGTTCTAACTGTTTCTGCTTAACAGCTCTTTGAGGACAGTTATTTGAGACAGCTATTCCCTTCCCTGCTATGAAATGCCTACTAATACAAGACTGCAATCCTCCCTTGTTCCTTTTCTCTCCCTCACACACACAAGGAAAAAGAAACTAAACAAACTCCTATCTGTCATCTCCCTGCTCAGGTTCTTGTAAATACAGTAAGTCTCTATGCAGCAATGCAGGGTTCTGGGCTTTTAAGACGTTTATAAACAATATGTTAGGCATTAAGTAAATGTTAAGCCAAGATTTATTATAAAGGACATAATTTTGTTTTTCCTGAGTTATCAGCCTGGGGCAGAGCGCTCAGGGTAGGACAACCAATTTTTGGTGGCTATTCCCTTCCCCGGGCACACCCTGGTGAATTGGTGGGTGGCCTCTGAGCATGTTTGTTTAAGTGGCTGTTTACTAAATCCCTTGCAGCATGTGAAAACATGGACAAGGGACTGGGTAGCTATTTACTTCTTTAATGCTTCCTCATGGGAATTGCTATGTTTTCTATGGAGGGTTGCTGTTATTTGTTGTTGCTTTTCATTTTGTGGGGTAGGATTGGGTCAGTAAACATTTTCTTAAAACTGAGTTGGAAATGAGTCAAAGCACGTTCAAAAATGATGACTTAAAAACAAGCTGTCTCGGTTCATCATGTCAGGAAAGCCACAGATATATTGCTTATAGTTCAACTGACTAGGAATTGATGCTCATTCATTATAATTATGAGTAGTTTCTTTTAGAAGGTGGTTGTTAGTGTGAATTCAGACAGTTCTTTCAAATATTTATGACGACTTTTGGGGCCTCAGTAAAAGGGTATTTGGATCCCATGAAGCTAATACATGACACACTGCTGCATTATAGCTGTCTTTGTGCAGTGGAGTAATGTGTATGACATAATGATGCTTCAGAGAAAATAAATCAGATCACTAGGGTTAAGTATGTTAGCTAACTTAATGGCATCATATCACTTATTTATGCCCTTTGTTTCCCAACTATCGTCTTTTATTAGTAGATTAATATGTCTAGGATCATTCATTCTGAATTTCCAATTTTTTCTGATTTTGGAAATTAAGCAAGATATGTCCTGGTTAATACTGGGCATGCTGGATGCTTGTAGGCTTAAGAGAGAAATAGTATAGTATAATGAATAGATGATTAGAATCAGAAAAACCTATTTTCAGGTCCTATGTACTAAGTGTAATTGCTAGCAAGTCACTTAACCCTGAAGTGCTCCAGTCAGCTCTCTAAGAATTTAATTTTATAAAGTTGCTGCTCTGTATCAGTAAAGGGAATTTCCATACTGGGAGATTTCACATTTTGGTGAAATCAAAGATCTAGACCTGCACCTTGTCTTCCCATCAAAAAGCAAAACAAAACCAACTATAAGCACTTGCCTAGGGGAACATTTGTTAAGAATTCCCAAACTTAATTACAGCAAAAGAGAAGGATAAGGGATGCCTGCCCTGATTCTGGTTACAACAAGGGACCATGAGCCAGTATGTAATGCTGTTGCTTATACCTTCTTAGCTCACTTTTTAATTGTTTTTTATTTTTTGCTTTAGGGATTGATTTTAGCCAGCAGTTTTTGGACATGTTCTTATTAAATATATTCTTTCTTTGAGCCCTTGGTCTATTGCATCAGATGTAGAACCATAACCTGGGCAGCATTTATGTTAAATATGATGAAACTTGCTTGACTGCCATAGAATTTGAGTCACCAGTATGGCTTAGTTAATAGAGAACCAGTCTTGCAATCAACAAGACCTGAATTTTAGTCTGGCCAATGATACATGCTGGCTGTGTGACTTAAATTCTCAGGACCCAGGGCTATTCTCTACAACAATCAATACAGAAATATATTGGTCCAGGGAATCCACTCACTGGGAGCTCCTTTTACCATTAAAAACATAGGTCTGGTCTCAAATTAACCTGCAAGTAGGTCTTGTCATCTCTTCTGCTACAAAACAGCTTGTTTATTTTTCTGGTGATTAGGATGAGTCATCTACAACCAGTCAAGAAGGATCATTTTCTAAGCAATCAAGAGTATCTCTGCCAGAGAAACTAATGCCTAGTTTTCCCCAAAATCTGCTGGCTAATTGCCATCTTAGATCTTCACTTTGCTTGTGAAGAAATAAATAGACAAGGGAAGATACATAGAGCTGGTCAGAAGAGATCAAAAAAGAGATTTGAGATTGGAGAAGACCCTATTCAAAGACAGAAAGAAAGGATAAATTATGAAAATTTGCTTTAGTCTTGTGATTTCACTAATGTTAGAAACTCTCAGTAAAAGAAATTCTCTCTGTCAATGCAGATAAACAAGCTTTCTTCAATTTATAAGTTCAGATTGTTGTCTTGAACGCAAAAGTTAAATGATTTATCAGGATTACCTCATCAGGATGTAACTAAAGTGGAACTTGATTTCAGGTCTTCCTGAGTCTCTTCTAAGTTACTAATGATCTCTTGGTTGTTAACTCCAATGATCTTTCCTCAATCCTTATTCTTCTTCACTTCTAATACAGCCTTTGAATTGTTGATCACTTTCTCCTCCTTGATACTTTCTCTGGGTTTTGGGGGCACCTCCTGGTTCTCCTCTTACCTACCTGACAGCTCCTTCTCTGTCTTCTTCACTGGATCCTCCTCCAGATTATGCCCTCTAACTGTAGGTGTCCTTCAGGTTTCTATCCTGGCTCTTTTTCTCTTTTCCCTTTATCCTACTTCACTTGGTAATCTCATCAATATCTGTGGATTTAATTACTCTCTCTATGTTGATGATTCTTAAATCTACTTATCCTTCCCAAACTCAGTGCTGATTTCAGTCTCGCATTTCCAACTGCCTTCCAGACATCCCAAATTAGATGTCTAATGGACATCTTAATCTCCATCTATCCAAAATAACCCATTATCTTTCCCACTACGCCTTGCTACCTTCCCTGTTACTTTTCAGGGGTATTCAAGAAGGACTAGCACCTCTGGTGTTAGAGGTTGAAGAGCCTTTTCAGGACCACTTATTCACCTTTGGTGTCTACTCTGGACTCTACTCTCACTTGTGACTCCAAGAAGCTGTAGCACGTACAGTGGCCATAACCAGGTACACTGTGAACTAAATCAGATTGAGGGTAACCCAATGGTTCTCAAACCTGTCAGTGAGTTAGAGGGATGAAGACTTCCCTGGAGAATGGGTGAATGATAACCATTTGTTCCAATGACAATAAATGCAGCAGAAACAGACATTACAGAGCACTCAGAGTTTAGTCAGACACCAAGGTCATTCACTGCATCCTGGGCCATCAGTAGTTGTCTAGACTTTTGTCTTTGGACTTCTATGATCCTGGAGGAGAGAGTGTGGCTGATAACTTTGTAAATTCTACCTCCCTCAAATCTACTTTACATATAATACAAGGCATTACCTATGATGTCATTAGTTCTCTTCTAAAGGGAAGGACAAAACATAAGTTTAGAGTGTGGAATTTTAGTTGAGACTTAAAGGAAACTAGGAAGGTTAGAAATTGAACCAGAAGAAGGAGAGCATTCCAGACTTAGAGGACAACCAGAGAAAATACCTGAAGCATCCTTTTAGTTCCTCAGACTTGAGACTTCCTCATTATTTCACTCCTCATATCTGACCCGTTGCCAAGGCCTGCGGATTTCACTTTTGCACCATCTCTTGAATATGTCCCTTTATTTTATCTGCCATTTCTAACCCTCGAATGCAGACCTCTCATCACCTCATGTCTGGACTTTTGCAATAGCTTTCTGATGGGTCTAGCTGTCTCAAATCTTCCCTATTCTAATCCATCCTTCAGTTAGCCACTAAAGTTATTTTCCTAAAGCATATATCCAATCATGTCACATGTCCCCCAGTTAATAAGCTTCTGCGGCTTACAGGAACATAATAAGCTCCTGTTGCTTCCAAGAGCAAATACAAAATGCTATGTCATTCAAAACCCTTCATAACCTAGTCCTTTCCTACTTTTCCAATCTTCTTACACCTTATTCCCCAGAATATGCTCTTTGTCCCAGTGACACCGATCTCTTGACTATGCCACAAACAAGACACTCCATCCATCTGCTTCAGGTATTTTCTCTGGCTGTCCCTAAGCCTGGAATGCTCTCCTTCCTCTGGTTCAACTACTAACCTCCCTGGTTTCTTTTAAGTCTCAACTAAAATTCCATTCTCTAAAAGAAGCCTTCCTTAGCCCCTCATAATTTTCACATTTCCCTTTGCTATTTATTTATGATCTAAATTGTATACATTTCATTTCATATTCATTTGTTTGCATATTGTCTTCCCCATTAGAGTATAAACTTCTTAAGGGCAGGCACTACCTTTTGCCTCTTCCTGTATCCTCAGCATTTAGTGCAATTCTTGGCACATAATAGTTGTTTAGTAAATATTGATTGATTGATTGAATTAAATAAGAAATTAAAATTGAGAAAAGTAGAAAAATAAGTATCAAAAGAGAAAGTATCATGAAAGGGAAAGAATGATGGAATTGGAATCAGATAACTTGGATTCAAGCCAGTAGTTTTGCTACCTCTCAGATGTGTGACCTTAAGTCATTTTACCTTAGGAAAAATGTTAGGATTTAAACTAGAATCTCTGTAAAAATTTCCTCTAATTCTGATGTCCTGTGATTCTGAACTTGAACAAAAAAGGATAAAAGCTCTCTTTCCTTTTTTTCTTTTTTTTTTTGAGACTTCCACAACATTACTTTTTTGGCATCATAACTATCACTAGTCATTTGAAATTTATCTATTGTTTTTGTATCACAAAGAATTCCTATGGATATTTTCTGTGCAATCTGAAGTTTAAGAAAGAAAAAATACTGGATTTTAGTTAAAATGTTTTTTTTTAACTGACAATTCATATACGCACTAGAACAAGTAGTTGATACTATTGTAAAACTTTGCTGTGTAAGGCATCTAATTGTAAACTGTTTCTGCTCTAATCCAATTCTCCTTCTCACCCTATGCAACATCTCCAGGGGGCCATATATGCCATGAATGCTCCATAAGATATCAGAGCATCTCAAGGAGGAGAGAGGGGGGAAAGGTTTGTCATTAACCCAATTAAGTGTCTATTACTTAGAGACTACATTAGAATTATACAATCTCAACATTGGAAAGAATGGATTTTCTTTATAACATCCCTAACAGATGGTTATCAGGCCCTGCTTAATCATATCCAGTAATGGGCACTCAGTTCCTGTAGGGCAGCCTATTCCATTTTTCACTGTTTTGAACCCTTGTAAAATTCCTTTATGAAAAGATAAAATCTGCCTCTTGGGGTCCTCCACTTATTGACTCTGCCCTGTGAAATTAAAGAAAACAAAACAAATCTCTCTTTTATATTTTTTAAGGTTTTCATATGTCTGAAAAGAGCTACTTTGAACTGCCTACATCTTCTGTTCTCTAGGTTAAATATATCCAGTTGCTTCAAACCACTTTCATGTCAATACATTCTATTATTTATCAATATATTTTATTATTTGTTAGTCAAGCACTGAGCTCTTGTAGGTCAGGAACTCTAAGTCCTAACCAGAGCTTACTCTGATAATAATCTGTTTGGGAAAAGCTCATTGAATCTCACTATGTTCTTGTTTCTTGTTCATACAATAAACTGTTCTAATGGTCCCTGGCAGGAGACAGATTTGGGAAGATTGACAGATGAGCTACCTACCAGAAAACCACAATGATGAAGTAATTTAGAGAGTTGGCTAGTAAATCAATGTAGTGTATTGGAAAGAAAGTTGGATCGGGGGATCAGATGACATTAGTCCTAAGCCTGGCTCTGCTGCTAAGTCCCTGTGTGATTTGGGACAAGTTTCTTAACCTGTTAACCTTGATTCATAAAATAAGGGGTTTGGTGTCTACCAGCATTTAGCTAAGTTCATGATTCTGTGAGTCAGTGTATGACTCTGAGAAGACCATTGTTTATGAGGTTTTTGAGAAGGTTTTGAGTAAAAGGGTGACCATGAATGGAGAAGAAGGAAAGGGTGGTTATTGGTGATCTACACTATTATCTAAACATGAGTAGGAGTTGAAGCCCAATATCTTCTGGGTCTCCATGGGGCCTTCATGAAACCAAGAAATGAACTCTGTGACATCATAATATCCAGAGCATGGCTCTCTCTCTACTCATGAGAAAAGTGGGGTTTAGTAGGAGTTTCAGCTATTGGTAGACTACAGGTGTGACTTTACCAGAGGAAGTTCGAAGCCACTAGCCAGCCATGCCATCCTATGGGGTGAGTGATTTCTACTAAGTCCACAACAGAAACTACTGGCATTTAAAGGAAGAGGAGGAAAAAAGAGTTAAACATTCAAATTATTCTATTAAGACTGAGCAACCATTAGAATCATAAGACTATTCAACTGGCAATCAAGATGTTTAAATATAACATAAAGTCTTCTGAGTAACTGGGGCAAAAGGGCAGGCCCATGAATCTACATGAACTATCTACATAAGCCTTTGGAAGGAGATACTCAACAGCATGATTGAGTTGTCTCACCCAAAGCAAGCCAAACAAATTAACTTTTGCCACTAAGCAAAATTTCCATTAGACAGGAGGAGCCCCTCTGGTCAAAGAAGGGAGAGAGGTGGTAAAATATAAAATTTTGGTTAGAGAGTTATGCAAAAATTACATGTTACTCCAGGGGTCACATTTATATAGCATTGTCACGTTTACAAAGTACAATCCATAGATCATCTCATTTGATCCTCACAAAAGTCCTTTAAACCAGGTGTTATGATTATGCCCATTTTACAGAGAAGGAAACTGAGGTTCAGAGAAGTTAAATGATTTCCCCAGAGTCCTATAGTTAATAAGAGTCTGAGGTAAGTTTCAACTATAAGTCTTACTGAGTATAAGTACAATACTTGAATATCTACAACAGGCTGCCTCTTTGATGCTGAAGTAGTTCTGTCTTGCTACCTAATAGTCACTCTTCTCAGGAGGTATAGGGGTGTGTGTGTGTATGTGTTTTAAATAGGCCCTTCCCAGAACGGCTAGAAAGAATAAGATTGGAGGGAGGAGGAAAGGGAAAAAAAAAAGAAAAGCAATTATTTAAATGAAACATAATATCAGAAGGTAGCCCGAGAGACACAAAACAAAACAGACAGGGTAGAAGAATAAACCTGAATGCATGTTAGCTACAAAGTTCTAAAGTTATTTAGAAATGACAAGAATAAAAAGCAAAAGGTCACCCCTAGAAACTGTAGAAGAGAGGAGCTTAATTGTTAGCTTGGAAGTTAACAGGAACGAGCATTTAGCTGGACCTATCCAGAGTTTCTCCTTTAAGAAATTCCTGCCAATGAAATCATCACTCAGGATGCACACAATTCTGTTTTCTTACCCTGCCTTGGGGTTTTGGCTTCCAAAGTATTTGTTTTTTCCTGGAGTCTTGTGGCACTAAAAGGATCCTAGTGACGACAAAGGGCTGTTCTGTTTACCAAGCAGGGAGGGAATGCTTGGCCTGTGCCAGGTCCTGACTCATCTCTGTTTGGAATCCTTGAAGGTTAAGGTGGACAGCCGTTCTGATGTGCAAGGGCCCCCAGAGGAGGGCTGTCAGTCTGCTCCATCACTCATAGATTAGTTCCAAGGATTATTTTTTATTGTAGTATTCACTCACTGGAGTACAGACAGCTCCCAACCAGCATTCTGACAGGTAGAGATTACTTAGCCCTCATAGACCCCAGGAGCAGACAGAGATAGAAGAGAGAGAGAGATAGAAAGGAGAGAGAGAGAGAGAGAGAGAGAGAGAGAGAGAGAGAGAGAGAGAGAGAGAGGGAGAGAGAGAGAGAGAGAGAATAGGATAGAGAGAATGGGAGAGAGAGAGAGAGGGAGAAGGAGAGAGAGAGAGAGAGGGAGAAGGAGAGAGAGAGAGAGAGAGAGAGAGAGAGAGAGAGAGAGAGAGAGAGAGAGAGAGAGAATAGGATAGAGAGAATGGGAGAGAGAGAGAGAGGGAGAAGGAGAGAGATATATGGATACAGAGACAAAGACAGAGACAGAGACAGAGACACACTTGAAGGAGAGAGAGAAAGAGACAGAGATTGGATTTCCATCTGCAGGAGCAAATTTTTAAAAAGTTTCTGGACTTAAGTATACTGTAAACAAATATATCAAGGTAATAAAGCCAATACTTTCAAAGCAGGTAAATATATCTAGAGGGCTTGATAAAAATAAGATGCATGTGTATGTTAACTTTATATTCATCTTTCATTCAAGAAGAGCACTATTTTCAGAACTCTCTTGCATCTATGTTTCTTCTCCATAGTTCCTGGAAATAGGAATATCATTCAAGAAACAAGCAAAAAGCTTTTCAGAATGATTTATTTTAAATATAATAATTGAAATTGAACTGACCTCGAATCAGATTTTTTTTTCAAAGATGAAATTCTTAAGACACCCTTAATGGAATGTTTTAACTCTCTTCTATTTATGTTTATGGACTATATAATTGTTTGTTTGTTGTTGTAAGCTCTTTTCATTTGAAGATGAAGTAGCTGGGGTCTGCAGGGGAGGGGGATAGTAGCTTGCCCAGGGCGCACAGATACCTATGTGGAGCAACAACCTATACCCAAAGGAGTCAGCATTGCTTTCACTGCCCCCAGAGAGTAGTTGTGGTGGGATGAATTTGCTGATTTGCAATTAATCTAGTATAATATTTTCAATCCTACGGGGATTTAAATTTAAGATAAAGGAGATTCACTTATCGGCTATGATAGTGATAAAGAGCAAACACAGGTATTCTATGTAGGTCATAAGATCAAGGATTTATGAGCTAGAAGGGACTTTAGAGTTATTGGATTCAACCTCTTTGTTTTATACAATAGAAAACTAAAGCACAAAAATATTGAGCACCAGCTAGTTAGCTCTGTGGTATAGTGGAGAGTGCCAGGCCTGGAGTTAGAAGAATTCATCTTCCTGAGTTCAAACCTGGCCTCAAATACTTAATAGCTGTGTGACCCTACGCAAGTCTAGGGTCACTCTGCCTCAGTTTCCTCACCTGTAAAATGAACTGAACAAGGAAATGGTATACCACTGATGAAAAAAAATTATGGTACTCAAATGTATCTTCAATCTTATCAATTTGGAAACCCTCTCCAATGATGCAGTTTGTAACCCAGTTATGCCTATCCATCTTATCCATGTTTTTCAATAAGTTCATGATGAAGGGTTCACTCAACATGTTGGAGGCCTTCCTTGACTTCTAATATTGTGAGAATATTAGCTGAAAATGCTGGTTATTCCTCTGTCATCCTTTGCTTTTTTTAATATGACAAATCTATCTTATCTTCCTATCTTGTAATTATTTGATAATATCTTTTACTAGTGTTTTTCCACAAAATTTTTCATTGATTATGGGTTGTGGTCTTCTCATAACCACCACGTGCTTCTCCACTGCCCTCTATATGATATTCATTTTAAATTCTTTGGTTATTCCTAGTCTCACTGACATTTTCTTTCATGGGAATCTTAGGGTCATAAAAGGAGCCTTGCAATTTTCTGGAGATGATTCAGCCTGGTTTTTTCATTATGTTAACTTCTGGACCAAGTTCATTCATAATCCACCCATATTGTCTAAGTTTACTAAATTCCAGGAATTCTGTAATTGGTAAATATAAACATAAAGCAAAAAATAGCAAGAAGCAAACCCTAGATCTAAGCAAAAAATTCATTCTTAGAAGGATGGACAGGTTTTTGATAGAAATTTCTTATTGGCAGCTCCCTCATCAATACAATCACAGATTCAGTCCAAACTTTACATACATTCATATGCTTTACATACATCATCTCATTTGAGCCTTTCAACAACCTTATAAACTAGGCATTATGCATTACAGAGATTGTTACTTCTATTTTACTGATGAAGAAATTGAGATTCAGGGAAGTTAAATATTAAGTGATAGGAGGAAGAGCAGCTAGATGACACAGTAGATAAAGTACCAACTCTGAAGTCAGGAGGATGTGAGTTCAAATTTGACCTAGCAGTTTGACTCTATGCAAGCCAATTAACCTCAAATGTGCCCACACACACACAATCAAATAAATAAATGATAGCAGGAATTTGAATGAATCTACCTAGTGTGACTTTCTGCCTCTTGATGTTCTCTTTTGCCATAAATGTACAAAAGATTATGAACTTTCAATCATTAAAGTTTTTAATCGAGTTAAGCATTATTGTGTCCATATATACATGTACATATACAAATATTTACACATAGTATATAAATATGAATAAGTATATGCTCACATTTTACTAGGCAGATATGGGGCTATTGCACACAGCAAGTGACCTATCCACATTACCTAACATCTCTTTTATGCTATTTCCTTGACTAACTCTTCCCTGCCATGATCTCTTCTTTATTTTGAATTTCCATGCATCTTATGTATGACCTTAGAAATGTTCCCTAGTATGATGCCATATAAAGAACCATAGCTTCATGTGTTTTTAGGGCTAAAAATGATAAAAGAAAACCTCTCCCTCATTCTGATGAAGTTAAAAAAGTTTAAATCTAAGGTCATTTTCGGAGCACTTGGCAGAGCTGAGATCAGAACTCTTACTCCCTGGTCCTGGGTTCCTTCCATTTTGCCATATTGCTTCCTGAGACTTCTCAGGAGCTTTCTGATAAAGCTTTCCAAACTACTGGTTGCTATATTATAAAGGGCAAGGTAGTCTCTTCAAGTACATCTTGTTTCTATAACTAGTTTTTAAGCTGCTACAAAACAGGTACTGTGTCTTCTGCTACTACCTACCTTGCCTAACACTAATTCTCATTGAATCAGAACAAGTGTAAGCTAGCATGATCCCAAAGGTTAAAAGACCAAAGGAAACCAGGCTATCTTTATTTATGGTGGTAGCCATTTCAAGTTATCACAGAACCTCAGAGATAGAAGAAACTTCAGCATTCATCCAATCCAATCTGACCAGAAATCCTCTTGACAACATCTCTGTCAAGTAGTCATCCACTTGAGGACCTTCAGTGAAGGGGAACTCACTACTTTCTGAGATAACTCATTTCATTTCTGGGTGGTTCTAATTAATCATTGGTAAGTTTTCCTTTATATTGAGTTTAAGGCTGTCTGCAGCTTCCATTCATTGCTTTCAGTTCTGCTTTGCAGGGTCAACCAAAAAATAAAACAAGACAAAACAAAACCCCAAACCAAAAAAAATAGTCCCTCCTGTATATCACAGTCTTTTAAATATTTAAGCTAGTCAGAAATATCAAACATTTCCATCTATTTCCTTGTACATATCAGTGATTCAGGTGAATATCTTGCAGGTTGATAGATTTTTTTTAAACCTACTATAAGGCTTTGTAATATATAGTGTATAATGTACACATTGCATGCAACAGAAGGTACTTCCATATGTTTTTGGTTTTCCAGACAGATCCTATTTGGAAAAAAAATCAACATTTTTTCAAAGGTTGCCAAGAAGAACTCTCACTCATGGCACATAGTTTAAACACACTGTTGTAATATTTTTCAGCTTTAGCATTCATTTCAAAAGTTGTGTAATTGGTTGAGCAATTTCTTCATATCCTATGGTATTAAACTGTTGGAATGATTGCGAAAATGGACAAAGATGGGATTTATTTTCAGACTCTCTAGTTGAGGTTGAGAACTTTCAAATCCCTCTCTCCCTCAGGCTAAAGGAGTTTTTCAAAGTTTCCTTTCCACTGGGAAGAGGCAGATCTTATACAAAACAGCCATGGAGAGGAAGAAAGAAAAAAAGAAAAAAAAAAAAACAACCTCCTTTCTCCCTTCCCTCCAAACTATCTTCCCAGATGCCCTGAGGTTTTTCAGTCATAGTGACTCTCGTGAATTTCTAGTTTTTCATTTCTGTTTCCTGAGGCCTCCATGATACTGGCCACAAAAAGTCTTAACTTCTCATACTCTGCCCCATCTCCACTCAAATGCTCACTCATTCATCCAGAGTTTGTGCAATGGACCCCAAGTGACAAATTAGGCCTGTGAAGGCTGAAAAAAGAGTGGAAAGCTTCAGACTAGCCCACATTATCCCAGGTGGAGCCACCAAGAGCAAAGCTGAAGTTTTCATGCTGGCCCTTCTATGTCTTGTGAGTATCCCTACATGGAATAAACTAGCTTTTGATTAAAGGGAGCAAGTTCAGCCATAGATACAGTTGGGAAATAGGAAATGGGAAGTCTTTTCCCTGTTTCCCAACATTCAAGATCTTTAATGTAAACTCTTAACTACTTGGAATTCCATCATATCTCATTCAGCTATGGATAGTACATTCATCCTACTGACTCTCATCCTCTATTAAAATTATTGTTCTGGGGCAATTGTTCTCTCAATATCTGTTCTCCATTGATGACAAAGGAGCAGCATTAATATTAGGAATGACAGATCTTCATTGGTAAGTCATCAGAGTTGGTTGGGATTGAAGGAGGAAGCCTTCTGGTACCCTCAAATGATTCTCACTTCACTCATATGAAATGGCCGACTTTGTCAGTGAAGTTTTTTGGGGGCAGCTCTTCATAGTAGGCACGTTTTATTATTGTTGAATTGTTTCAGTCATGTCCAACGCTACAGGGCTCCACCCAAAAAATAATGGAATGATTTGCCATTTCCTTCCCCAGCTCATTTTATAGGTGAAGAAACTGAGTTCCTTAACACTTAACAGGGTTGTGACTTGCCCAGGGTCACATAGTTAGCAAGGCAGGCACAATTTACTGCAATAGCACACACAACTCTACTCTTCTTTAGTCATCTTCAGGACTGAGTGGTGAGGAAAAATATTTTTATTGTCTAATCTTTCCCTGTCCAAAGAGAAGAATCCCCCTAATGATATCATGGACAACAGTTCAAGTATATATTAAATTTAAATGAGATAAGTTGTGGTCTACCAGACAGAATCATCCTCTAACCTGTGGGTAACAGGAGCTGAACAGAACAGGTTAGACATAGGAAAGTCATGAATCAAAGAGAAGCTTAATTGCAAAGTGAGGGATACAGCTTGCAATCAAGGATGGATGTTCCAGAGCCCCATCCTCAGTGAGATGACCCACTTTAGGGTAGGCAGAACTCAATATTTATACCTATGACTACACAGAGCTTCATGACTAGAAACAATTCTGGAATTTTTCTGTGGCTAAGATCATCCTGAGGGTGAGTGAAAAGGATTGGTTTTATGCCAAGCTCAGGGCACAGCTTGCTTTCTGGGCCTTAGCTCTGGAAAATAAGTGTCTCCTAATATCTTGATATTTCTCCCTTTTGGCCAAAGGAAGGGAGTTTGAAAGAACCCTGCCCTTCTGGACAATAAAGGAGAGCCAGGTATAAACCAAGATTCCATGAGAGGCCATCCTGCCATAGGGCAGGATGAGATGTTGTATGGGGGGTTAGTTCCTTGAGGGGACCTATTGTAGAAGTGTTCCAGGTGTCTTTGCTAGCCATTGTTTGCAACCTGCAAGCAGAAAGGAGAATGTAGAGGAAGAAAAACACCAATATATTCCTGAATCAGGGATTTGGTGGCTGGGCACATAACAAAAGGGAGGAGAAGAAAAAACTATACTCAGCCCACATCCACAATGTTGCTTCTAGATCCATACTAGATGAACCTTGAGAACCCTGGAGGTTTCTACCATTCACTCAGAAGTAGGGGCTTTCTTTAAATGATCCAGGAATCCACAAATACAAGTTTGGCAGCTGTGGAAGTAGTCAAAAGGACCTAGTATGGGCCCTTACAATGAGGATTAATTGACAATTGTAAGAAAATTCCTTGCATCAATCTTTGGATCTGAGTTTCTGGTCAGCATCTCTAAATAGTACATAGAGATGGTCCAGTTTCCCATCCATGTAGGGCTACATTCAAACAATACAATAACAATACAGTACAATAAAGATTTTCTCATAATTCCCATATTTGTATAATTATTGTCAGATACAGATTAAACTACTTAGAGGTCTCACAATGGACCAGTTCTGAGAAGAGAGATTTACATATCACCAAGGTAACCAAGAAAACTTAAAATATAAACCAGAATTCAAAGACTGAGATAAGAAACCAGAATTTCAAAAACTGAGACTAGAGTCACCAGTGTTAACTAGCATCGTCTCCTTGTAGCATAGTAACCCATTCTCAATGTCGATTTAATCAGCACATTTTTAGTTCCAGCTATCTCAAGTAGTTATCTGGCCCTTAGAAATCTTTGCTTGGGGGGCAGCTAGGTGGCGCAGTGGATAGAGCACCAGCCCTGAAGTCAGGAGGACCTGAGTTCAAATCTGGTCTCAGACACTTAACATTCCCTAGCTGTATGACCCTGGGCAAGTCACTTAACCTCAATTGCCTCAGCAAAAAGCAAAAAAAGAAAAAAAAGAAATCTTTGCTTGGACAATATGCTTATCCTCAAAACAGTTCTAAAAAGGGTATCTGCTTCTCTTGATCTAAAATTAGAGCTTACTAGATAATTCTGATAATAATAACATTTAGTACAATTTAGAAAATTTGCCTCTCCAATCTTAAAACTTCAGAGAATTTCTGATATATGTATATATATATATGTATATATATGTATATATATATGTATATGTATATATACACACACATATATATAATTTGCTATTTCTATCCTTATCTAAATCCTGTACCTGATATAAGAATCTATTTAACATTTTTGGAGCATTCCACTATAAAATGAACTCTTCTGCCTTTTAAAATTATTAGATATTTCAAAAAAATTCACTTTATCATTATCAATGCAATTTATGTGTAAAATATTTAAACCAATTTTCAGAACTTATTACTAAAACATACTCAAAGCTCTGAATTTCCATGGTAGATAATGGAAGCCAGTCAAATGCATTTATATAGTTTTTTTAGAGAAAACAATCTAATCCTATTGCTTTTCTCAAAATTTACTATTCCATTTAACTAAAAATGTTTCACATTACTTTATCTCACTACTTTGACTAATCATTTCTCCCTTAGGAGTATATCATCTTTATATTATAATTTGACCACAAATTCAGGTTAAAATTGTAAGATGTTCATTTTTGTATCCTATTATAGCAACTCTGAAATGTTCCTGCATGTTTACTATTTAATAGATTTAGCATTGTATTTACAAAATTTCTTGATTATAGAAATTTATTCTAAAAAAAAAAAGAGAAAGAGACTTTTATAACAATGTCCTATATCAAAACAGGGGAAAACTTCCTTGGCTTTCTTTGATTTCAGTCATGAGTCATATCTAACAGCTAATCATGTAGTCACAGGGTGTTAAAGGCAAGGTTAAGGATTAAACAGTGAAGAAATATCTTTAAAAAAAAAAAAGAAAACAGCACAATGGGAAAATAAAGTCAGGAGGATCTTACTTAGGCTCTACCCAAGCTGTTCCTAAACTTTTCCCAGGCACAGACATCTCCCTTTAGCAGTTCCCAGACTGCATCACATGCCATTTTCTACTACTGGCTTCATGACTATTTAGTCTCTGTCATCAAAACTCAAAATAATAATTCACAATCCCAAGAATTTTTACTTTACATAGCAAAATTTCACTAACCACAACTTAAGGCTTTAATATCTTTCCTGATGTTTACCTACCAGTTAACATTTCATTAATCCTTTACTTATAAATCAAAACTACCCAAATTCTGGGGTTTTAGACATATAGCAAATACCTGATAGTTGACTCATCATTAATATGTTAAAGTAACATCATTAAACCACTCTGTATACTTTTATAATAGCCCAGAATTTTCAAATGAAAATTTGTTGTGTTATCTACTTTATAACAAATTATATCTTATTAAATATTTAGCAATCTTCAAATATCTATTTTATTACATCCTTTGAAAAGTTCAATTCATGTGTAATGGTATTCAGATTAAAAGCTGTTTTGTCTGACAGCATTTCTGTTATAATAGTCTCTCAAATTTAAAAAAAAATAGAGAATTTAGAAATATAATAATAACACAAATAATATCATGTATTTAAAACATAAGACAAAACTTCAGATACATCAGCTGCATTTCCAAGTTATCTCATATAAAAATCATTGATCCTAGTACTTTTAATGTTTTAAAACCACTTTAGAGTTATCAAGTTTGGAAAAATTACATTCAATTAAATAAATAATAATAATGTAATGCTTAGCTCATGCAATCACTGTATTAAGCACTTTACAATCATTTCATTATTTTGATCTTCACAACAACCCTGGCAGGTGTGTGCTATTATTATTTTTCTCTTTATGGATCAGAAAACTGGACCAAACAGAGATAAGATAACTTGCCTAAGATTACACAGCTAATATACTTCTGCAACTAGAATGTAATTCAGATTTCTCATTTTTCCAGCATTTTTTTCAATATCTGTATTTGGGAAATCTGATCTGGTATTAGAGGTTCTTTGACCTGGGGGAGTCACAGGTGTCTCTTTTGTTTAAACAGTTGCTCAAGGAAGGGTTAACAAAAAGTTGCTATAAGAGACAAATCATTTATCTATTTTTTTTTCTTTCTTTACTCTGGAATTACTCCTAAACCAGCTATCGTCTTTCATTTCTTTAGCCATTAATCTTGTCATTTATTTTAAAAACTTTTAGAATTCAATTCTTATTTTTCTTTAAATTCTTCAGAGTGGTACTTTACAACTTACTAAGATATTTCAGAAGGGAGTGAGTTTCTGCAATTACTCCAAGGTCCCAGGAATTCTCCTCTGCAATCTTAAAATCATTAATTTCCAAACTCCTTAATCAGCTAAGATGTTTTTAGCAGTTCTACAACTTTGATTATCTGACTTTATTTCTATAATTCCAATACAACTAAAGCTGAAGTGACAGGGGAAAGTGTCTTTCAGATTTGTTTTCATTTTTCCCTTTTCTTAAAACCTAATTTCCTGAGGAAAGCCTAAAGTGAGAGCTAGTCTCGCTTACTGGGACAGTTGCTTCAAGTATGAAAGTTCATTAATCTTTCCCAGTGTTCTAAACTCTCTGGCTACAGCCCTTAGAAGTTTTTTCTGGCTGGTTACATTTTAGATCTTTCAAGGTAACAGAAGCTACACCAATATTTTACATGATAAAGACAAAAACCTAGACAAAGTAACAAGAAAGATACAAACAGACACAAACAGTCCCTAACAAAGCAGGCAGCCATAATCCATAGTTGGGCATTCATTTACCAGTTTAATAGAAGCATGGAGCTAACCAAATACTGTTACCCTATGGGATGTGGTGGGAGGAGGGACTGAGGCTAGAACAGAGCAGAAAGAGCCAAAAAGAGTATGCAGGAACAGTTTGTAAGGGAAACAGAAGATAGATAGCTTCACCAGAGAGACCTGAAACAAAATGGAAACCTCAGACAAATCCAGTCACTGAAGGGCCCCAGAGTTTTCTTCTCCCAAAATGGAAAGCTCAACCAAGGCAGGAGCTCAGAGATTGGAGCAGGACCAAGGACAAGAGGAAGCCTCAGATTTGGGGGTAGTAGGTTGCAGCGTCTCAGGAGAAATAAATCTCTGGGAGTGCCTGGTCCATTCCTACTGGTACCAGAGAGTCCAATGGCCCAATTCCCTTTCCAATCTCACTTCTGACACAATTTAATATTAACTGAATGAAAATGGCCTCTAACCTGTAGGTGACTGAAGCTGAACAGAGCAGGCTAGAAACAAGTGAATCAGGAATCAGATATAAATTTAAATTCAAACTGAAGGAAAGGGTTTGCAAGCAAGACACTTGTAACAGAACCCCGCCTTTAGTGGGGAGGGGGACTCGCTTTAGTGTAAGCGTATCTCAATACTTATATTTATGGCTACATAGTGAACTGTGGCCCTGACAATGAGGAGTAATAACAACAGTGAGACAAGTTTGCTTCCTAGCAGGGCTTCATGACCAGAAATAATTCTGGAACTAAGATCGTCCAAAGGATGAGCACAAAAGATAGTCGTCACGCCAAGTTCGGAGCACAGCTTGCTTTCTGGGTCTTAGCTATGGAAAACAGAGTGTCTCCTAATATGTTGACACCGTTCACAACAAAATTTATATTATCTCATCCAACCACTACTTTATAAGCCAAAGGCCTTGATTACACAGTGACAATCCAAAGAGAAATGAACACTGGGCCCAGTTCAGTAGGCAACTAATTTGATGGTTAGAAAGGATGTATCCAAATTTTCCTTTCAAGTATTTTAATAATTACAGAAGTATGGAACCTCAATATTAGAAAGAACCTCAAAGACTAAATCACAGATGAATAGGGATCTCCCAAGCATTGTATCTGAGTCTGTTACTCAGCCTTTAAAGACTTCAGTAAAAGGGAGCTCAATGCTTCCTAAAGTAGCCTATTCCCCTTTTGGTTAATTCTCATAATAGGACATTTTTACTTACATAAAGCCTAAATTTACCTCTTTGAAACTTTAATCCTTGTTCTTCATCCTTGGATTCAAGCAGAAAAAGGCCTAATAATCTAGTCAAATATTCAATATATGGTTGCTAAACATAAAAAAATACCATCTCCAAAAATCAAACATGGTGGACCACTCAAAGAAAGAAATAGTGTGTGTCAGTAGGCTGTAGCATATTTCCAAAATTTTAGATTCTATCAATTACCTAGAAGTGTATGACCAGAAAAGGAGGTAGGCCAATCAAGTGGCAAGAAGGAAGAAAAACAGTCTGAAAACCTGTGTGCTCCCTATGAACCGATATTATATTGAAAAACTTAGAGGAATGTCCTCAGTGGATTGAATGGTGTCCATATGGAGGTTTTATAGGAAGATGGGAACAAGAGTTGCATATGATGAAAAGGCATCAATTGAATTATGCACTCAAAATAATTACTAAATATAAGAAGAAAAAAGTTCCTATTATGATTCCAGGTCCTATTGTTCCAGTCAAGCTTCATTTCACTCCCTGGCTGAACAGAAACAACTCCCTGGAGGATGTCTACTTTTTATCCCCAGAACTCCTGCCCTAGGGTCCAGCTATCCAGATTAGTGGTTGCCTCAATCTTACACTAAATCTGGGCCTTGATAGAACCATCCTCAGTCAACTCTTCACCAGCCTATTCATGGGCATCTACCTCCTCCCATTACAATTTTCAAACCACAATCAAATCATCTTTATTATTGTTCCTGGAAATAATATGACAATTTCCTCCCATATGGCTCTAATCATCATTTCTGCAACTTCCCAAACCAAAATATTCCTCTCTGGCTACCACTCCATGATTTGTGCTGCCTTCCCCTATGAGAATATAAACTCCTTGAAGTCAACATTGTCTTCATTTTTGTATATATTTCCCTGGAATTTGTACAGCCTTTGACACACAGTAAGGAATTAATAAATGCTTTTGCATGCATTCATACATTTTAAAATGTTTCTTTGTATCTGGTTTTCTGTATTATGCTGATTTTTAACATTATCTCATATTGTAGTTTTCCTTTCAAAATGTGAGTCCATTGTTTTTGTGAAAATAAATCTGGAGAAACAACACAACAAGGAGCAAACAAGTTAAGTTTAAGGTACCTATGGGATATACAATTCAAGGTATCCAAAAGGCACAGTTTATATTCAGGAGAGACCAGAGAGACCAGACCAGATATATTGAACTGCAATTCATTTGCAAAGAGATTTTAACAAAGGGTCACATTAAGTGAGACAAAGAGGAACCAGGATAAAGTCTTGGGAGGGAGACACCAATAGTTAGTGTGCATGATATGGATGAAAAATCAGTAAAGAAAATTGATAAGTAGTTAGAACAAGCAGATAACAGCATCCCAAAAACCCAAAGAGGAAAGTGAATCTAGGTGAACAATTTGAAATGCTACAGAGAAGTTGAGAGAGATAAGGACTATGAAAAGACTTATCATATTCCTTCATTGAGAGATCATTGGTAACTTTGAAGAGAGTAGTTTCAGTTGAATGGTAGGACAGAAGCCAAATAGCAGAGTTATTATTTCCTATTTTCCTTGGATTATCCTAAAGATGAGCTGGTAAATGTTTAACAACCTATTTTCTGGTTTTAAAAAAAATTATATTAGCTCATCCAACCACTACTTTATAAAACTGAATTATTAACATTTTTCCTATTACTTTTTCAAGTCTAGATATTTAACAAAACGATGTTCAAGTCCTGATAAGCGGTTTTTGCCAACATCCAAGGTATAAATGTTCATATTGAAAGTTTAGCAATAATTTAATAACCAACTCTCTGGAGCCAGCAGCACACCCTTGGGGTATCCCTACAAATGGACTCATGTGCAACCTGACAAAAGTTCAGCAGATATTGATATAGATGAAGCTACCTTCAGCTTGACCTAGCTTTTGAGGGAAAGAGGACCTACTAATTTACTGATATATAGGAAATAAAGTGGCATATCTTCTACTCTTCATTTCCTGATGAAGATACAGTTAGTATCATAAACTCATAAACTCATGAAGGACCTTAGAGAGCATACAACCCACTCCATAATTTGTTTAAGATGAGGAAGCTAAGACCAAAAGAGGTAAAAATGACTTATTTAAACAGGAAATGAAACTTTTGATTCCAAATCTAGTTCTTTTTCCATTGGATTATGATTACTTTCTGAATAAATTTTAAAAAGCATCACATGTAAGAATTTTGGGGTTGGAAATTCCATAATCTTAATCTCGTGCATAGTGGAAACATTGAATTTGGAGAAGGAAGGCTCTTGGATTCAAATCCGAACCCTGCCACTTACTATTGGCATGTTCTTATTTCATTGGATTTCAGGCTTATCATCTGTAAAATGAAGTGCTTGAGCCAAATGTTCTCTAAAGTTCAGCCAAATGTTCTCTAAAGTTCTTTCCAGGTAGAAACCCTATAGTTTTCTTAAGGTGCCAAAATAAACCTGTTTTTCTCCTGACCTCCTAAGAATGTATTTAATATATATTACTAGGCCAGAGGGAATACCTATGTTTATTCTGTAAGAAAATTATTTCATAAGGCCTTGTACATGGATGTGCAAGGCTTTGGGGTGATATAAGAATCCCGCCTTTCTTCAAATTTGAGCTACACTACTTATTTAGAGCAAATTGGGTAGTTTTCCCAATATCAGGCCACTGAAGAAAATTCTGGTGAGCATCCAAATGGTGAGATTTACAAACAACCTATTTCACCATGCAAAACTGAAAATGTACTTCAAATCAAGCTATTTTTCTGTTTCCCAGGTGATTTAACAATATTTCCAGAGGAAATAATTACAGATTTTTTCCACTGCCTTTTCCTAGCCTCTTAAAATCCTTCTGAGTGTTACTCTTTTCCATTTCATCTTGCTATACTGAGACAGTCTAGTTTCATGGGTGAAACCCTAGATTTGGCTTTAGAAGGTTTGGTTCTGAACCAGAGTTTTGCTATTTCAATCAGTGAACCAACAAATACGTATTAATCACTTATAATGTGCCAGGTACTGTGCTAGGCATTAGGAATATAAGACAGAAATGAAATAATTCAGACCTTCCCCTTTTATCAGAGATACAATATATATAGTTATAGATATACATATACATATATATACACAAAATATATTTTAAATTAGTTTTAAAAATGTTTTATCAGAAACAACCCTGAATCAATGCAACCAAATTTGTTTAGTAACTATATTTTAATTATTTTATAAAAGTCTTTCTAGATTCCTTTGTATTGCTCATGTTTGTCAAACAACTGGATTATAATATTCAATTATATTAATATACTACAATTTAACTATTGCTTTGTCATTAAATATTTAGCTTGCTTTCAGTTTTTTGTCCTTTATTTTTATAAAATCATTTTGCTATGAAAATTCTTTAATGTATAAATCTTTAAAAATCTGATGATAATTTTTGAGTATATTCCCATATAATAATAATTATTAAATGAAAAGGTATGATCATTTTAACTTATATTAATTCCAGATTGCTTCTAAAAATTTTAATTTCACCAATAATTAATGATTTCACTTGTTTTTCCATATCCCTGTTAGCAGAGTTCTGTTGATTTTAATTATTTTTGCCAGTTTGATGGATTCAAGGTAGTTCCTCAAAGCTATGTCAATGTGATTCTCTGATTAATAGTAGAGCATTGAATTTTTAAGTGATTATTAGTCATTGACATTCCTTTTTTGAAAATTGTTCATGTTCTCTGAAAAGTTAAGCAGTTCTTATGAATTATTATAGGTATCAAAGTTCAAGATCTTCTCTATTGAAGTGTTCCCTAATTTTAAATATCTCGAAAAGCAGACCCTGGATGTTTTGTAAATTGTGTAACTTCCATCACAGACTTTTATATGTGTACTTGGTAAGATCCAGATGTTATTCCTAACTTTATTTTCCTAAATACTATGTTCACTTTTCATATAGCATCATTAGTCAGGTCTAGGACACTAATTATAGTGATTTTACTATACGTATTGATGGGAATAATTAATGAAATATTGGTAGATCTGTTGCATTTCATAATTATTTGTTAACTCTTTCTGATTTCACTTAAGAGTAGTCTCAAAATGACCTGGACTAATTGGTTCTTTTGAAAAGCTTTTTGTAAACTTGTTTCTCCCGCTACTGCTCTGTGCTGTTTTTGTAAGGCAAAATTGCTAGTAGATGACTTCTGAGTTCCTTACAGCTCTAGTGTTGTCATCTTCAATCATTTTATTTTGAATGTTTTGCAAATGAATTTGTACTCTAAATCAGGGTTGACCTGAGGTGTCATTTTTTCTGCTTCGGGATGAGATTTGTATTTGTGAGTGAAAATGAATTCTTGATTAATTTGATCTTCCCATAGATCCATTTGATATCAATTAAAATTCTCTAAAAAATTGTAATAATCAGTCAATATCTCAAATTTTATCTATTTTCCATTTGCCAGAGTCAACAATTTATCTAAGTAGGTCATGATAGAAATATTATAATGGCATGTAATGATTATCAAACTGTGCATACTCTTTGACCCAGCAGTGTTTCTATTGGGCCTATATCCCAAAGAGATCTTAAAGGAAGGAAAAAGATTTGTATGCCTATTTTATATACTTATATGCCTGGAGTCACACACAAATTTTTTGAGTAAAGAGAGATTGTGAGTGGAAAAAGTTTAAGAAGTCCTGCTCTAAAATTTGGAACTATGCCCAAAGGGCTACAAAACTGTGCATATCCCTTAATACAGCTATCTCACTACTGGGTCTGCATCCTAAAGAGACAATAAAAGAGGGAAAAGGACCCATTTGCAAAAATATTTGTGGCAGCCCTTTTTGTAGTTACAAAGGATTGGAAACTGAGTGAATGCCCATCACTTAGGAAATGGCTGAATAAGTTGTTATGATATATGCATAAAATGGAATATTACTGTTTTGTAATAAATAATGAGCAGACTAATTTCAGACAATCCTGGAAAGACTTACATGAACTGATGCTGAGTAAAGTGAGCAGAACCAAGAGAACATTGTACTCAATAACAAGAAGATTTTGTGATGGTCAACTGTGATGGACTTGGCTCTTGTTAACAATGCAGTGATACAAAGCAATTCCAATAGACTTGGGATGGAAAATGCCAATCACATTCAGAGAGAGAACGATGGAGACTGAATGTGAATCAAAGCATAGTGTTTTCACCCTTTTTTGTTTGTCTATTTTTTTCTTTCTCATGGCTTTTTTCTCCTTTGGTCTGATTTTTCTTTCCTAACATGAAAAATATGGAAATATATTTTAAAAACATATTTAACTTGTATAAAATTGCTTCCTATCTTGGGGAGGGGAGAGGTAAGAGATGGAGAAAGAAAATTTGGAACACAAAGCCTTACAAAAATTAATTTTGAAAACTATCTTTAACATATTTGGAAAAATAAAATACTATTGAAAATTTTAAAAAGAAAAAGAAAGAAAGAAAGTAAAAGATTTCATATTCTAGACTTTGTCTCCGTAGTGGAGGGTAAACTGGAACTATGACTTCCCTTGATGTGTCATGATAATTCCATTGATACAGCTTTAGGTCACATTTTTAGCACCTACATAACAAACACCATTTAAATTTTTGGTTGATGAACACTATTAGTTGTTTGTTACTGGGTTTTGTTTTGTTTTGTTTTGTTTTTTACATTACTTGCTGTTAAGCCATTTCTCCTCTACCTTGAACTTGTATAATTCACTTTTTGAAAGTAAATACAAGATTTTAGATCTGTTAAATTTTATCTAGTCAGTTTCAAACCATCATTCCATCCTTTTGAGATTTTCTTGAATTCTGTCATCTAATGCAGAAGCTATTTCTCCTATATTTGTATCATCTGCCAAAACAAACCAAGGCTAACCCCAAAGTCCTGTGGCATGTCACTATTGACCTTTTGCTTGATATCTATGAATATGTCAGCTCTCTCTAAGTGATGTATATAGTTATATGAAAACTAAACAATTATCCAGCTCACATGTCTCCATTTTGTCTCTAAGAATATAATGAAAAACTTCGTTTAATATATTGAAATCCCCATACACTATATCAATGGCATTCCTCTGCTTTTCCAGTCTAGTAATCCTATTTTTTAAGAAAGAAAATAAAATTAATTTGGCATGTCTTGCTCTTATTCAGCTTATGGTAGTTTCTAAGTGATTGCTACTTTCATTTCTAAATGCTCATAAACCATCTGTTTAATAATTTGCACAGAATTTTGTCAAGTACTAATGGCAAGCTACCAGAATATGTTTTTCAGGAATTACTA
Organism: Myrmecobius fasciatus; assembly: GCA_023553655.1. Lineage (NCBI taxonomy): Eukaryota > Metazoa > Chordata > Mammalia > Dasyuromorphia > Myrmecobiidae > Myrmecobius > Myrmecobius fasciatus. The sequence continues at coordinate 175,184 of JAJPUD010002973.1, forward strand.
TTCCTTCTCTTTAGAAACAAGGATAACATTTGCCATTCTCTAGTCTTTTTGTCCCTTGTCTGTTCCCCACAATTTTTCAAAGACGGTGGTTTCTTGATCACATTTTACATTGCTATCAATATTCTGAGATGAAATTTCTTATTCTTGGAGTCTAAATTCTTTTAAGTTAACTAATTATTTTCTTACTGTTTCCTTATTAACCTTGGTCTTTAATTCTCTCATAAAGTTGGGTTTTTTTTCTCTTTTCCATTTGAAAATCATTTTGATGAAATAAAAATAGAATTTAAATTCAAGTTAGGTAGTTGTCCTTTCTTTTTGTTAATAATATTCTACTTGAAGTAGTCAAAATAAATAAATAATCTCCCAAAAAAATGTAAACTACTAACATCCATATGAAGGAATTTTCTAAATCTCTAAGAGAAGGAGCAGCTAGGTGGCACAGTGGATAGAGCACATACCCCTAGAATGACTGAGATTTTTACCTCACATCCAGAAAATTGGTAAAGATTATAAAATAAGAAAATACTTAATGTTAAAAAGATTTTGAGTGAGTGAATGAAAAAAAATACATTTATATACAAAGCACAAATTAAAAAGAAAGACAGCCCCTGCTCTCAAGGAGCTCATATGAGGAGACAATACATCTATAAGTTTCAGCTGCAAATCAAATGGAAAAGTCTCATAGTCATTAGGGTTTGGTGGAAAGATTTGCATACTAATGTACAGTTGGAATCTATATTCTGTCATCTAAAACACGAGCTATTTCTCCTATATTTGTATCATCTGCCAATTTATAGGCCTATATCTGTATCCCAAATTGAAGATAAAAATGGTTAAACTAGCCAAGGCTAACCCCACAGCTTTGGAAAGCAATTTGGAAAAATGCTAAGAAAGTGACTAAAATGTCTATAACCCAGGAATCCCACTCACTATAGGCATATGGGAAGCCAGTTGGTGCAACAGATAGAATGCCAGGCTCATCTTTCTGAGTTCAAATCCCCTCAGACACTATCAGTTGTATGGGCAAGACACTTAACCTTGTTTGTGTTAGTTCCTCATCTGTAAAACAAAGTAGAAAAGAAAATGACAAACTATTCCAGCATCTTTATCAAGAAATCCCAAATTGGGTCACAAAGAATCAGACATGACTGAAACCACTGAACAACAAGTTAGGCGTATCCTGAGGAAATCAAAAGAAAGCTCCCGTGTATTCCAAAATATTTATAGCAGCAGTTTTTTGTAGTAGAGGAAATGGGAATATAGACATAGAACACTGCTATCTTATATTGGTCTTTGCTGTGGAGAGCATGTTCTTAAACATCCGTCTTGAAACCTAGATGTCATCTTTGATTTCTCCATTTTCTCTCACCCCTCAGATCCAATTTGTTGCTGAAGCCTGTCAATTTTATCTTTGTAAGATCTCATGCTCATATCCTTTTCTTTCCCGGAATTCTGCCACTTGATGTAAGCTCTGAGCACCTCAAGCCTATACTATTGCAATAGTTTGCTCTCCCTCTAGTCTTTCCCTACTCCAGTCTACCCTCCACTCAGTGGTCAGTGATCTTTTCAAAGCATAGGTCACCCCATACTTAATAAATTCTGAAGGCTTCCTTTCCCCTCCTTTGTTTGGTGTTCAAAGCCTTTTATTGTTGGATTGAGAGTCAGAAATTTAGGGTTAAAATTGTAGCTCTTTCACTCATTACTTGAAACTAAATTTCCTCTTCTGGAAGTGTAGGGGGTTGGATTAAATTATCCCAAAGATATTTTCTAACTCTGAATCAATTATTTCCAAGGTCATGTATTGCTACCTCTAGGTTCCCATACAGAAGTTTTCCTTCAACAATCTTCTAAGCTAGAGGTCAACCAACATCTATTTGTACACCTCCAGTGAAGGGAAACTTGTTCCATTCCACCAAGTCTTGGTGATAACAACTCTGATATCATATTTACTTTTTTATATTTGCCTTTCACTTTTACTTTATTACTCATATTCCATATATGCATTTTAATACAGACATATAAGCTCTATATTTTATTTCTGGTACTTTTCCCTGTTATTTTCTCTTTCAGCATCCCTTCTACCATTGTTCTCCTTTCTATGTGTTCCTTTTGTGTAATGAAGAGAATAGAGTCACAGTTGAATCACTCTTAATATATCTTGGAGAATATTACCTCATCTAATAAGAGCAATGCTTTTTTCTGGAAACTGAGTCATACTTAAAGATTGGTACAGTTATGTAGAGAAAGGGAATTGAGAAAGAATGTCTGATAAGAAAGGCACTAAATTGCAATAAAAGGAACTAGAGTCAAGAAATCAAGATATTTAGGAATTAGTCATAATAGGAATCATAAGACAAGATTCATTACTGACAAAGGCTACTTTTGCATGCCCATTTGCTTTGTGCTTCTTGAGTACAAGGGCTGCTACTATCGATTGGCACTCCTGAATCTGTTTCAGTCATTAATAGATTAATAGATTAATTTTTACAAAAGGAATATTTACTTCAAAAGTTTAGAGAGAAAAAACATACAAACTTTTTTTTTGAAATCACTGAAAATAACCATCTCAGATTATGGGGAAGGAAGGAATATTAGCTTCACAGCCTAACTCAGTCCCCTTATAGCACAACACCACCAACTTCCAAGTATAAATCACACTCCTTCTTCCCTCTCTCACTGATTGATTTCTGACACCCTGATTTTAAAGGGATTTTCTTCTGGGCTGGCAGTAACAACTGGTGTAGAATCCTGGCTCCAAGGTCACTGTGTGATTTCTTCGCCTATGCCTAGAACTTAGAAGGGCAAATGAAACAGCCTTGATTCTCAGCTAGGACCAAAAATGGCACGGAAGTTGGGGGGGGAAGGTGGGTCTTCTCTCTATACCCAGTTCAGTGCATGGAGCATACTCATCCCTGAATACAGCAGGAAAAAAAATGCCTCATACGTACTTTTAAAGATGCAGCATCCAGCGGAAAGATGCTACGCCTACTTACATAGTAGAGGACCACAGAATGAGTTCTCTCACAAACAGGTCTCTGATGACTCCCATATAAATGCCTCTGTCTTAGGTTATCTATACATGCACAAAGCCTAGTTATACTTCTATGCCTGAAAATTTATCAGTGTTTTACTCAGAACATCCAAGTCACTAGAAATCCAAATTTCTTCTGGTTGTAACATTTATTCCCATATTAATGAACAGAAGTGGGAAGAAAGAGATGATTTATTTTGTTTGTTTTATTTTTGGCGAGGCAATGGGGATTAAATGACTTAACTAGGGTCACAGAACTAGTAAGCATTAAGTGTCTGAGGCTGGATTTGAACTCAGGTTCCTGACTCCAGGAATAGTGCTCTATCCACTGCACCATCTAGTTGCCTCATGGCAATAATTTTCATGATTCTGCAGGCTGTCACATTTCCAACTGATAGATATACCGAGAGAGAGACAGAGGGGGAGAGAGAGAGAGAGAGAAAGAGAGAGAGAGAGAGAGAGAGAGAGAGAGAGAGAGAGAGAGAGAGAGAGAGAGAGAGTTATTAAGCACCACTGGTGATACAACTACAAACAAACAAGACAGTTCCTCCCCCAAAGAGTTTACATTCTAATGGCAGAAGGTAACCCAAACATGGAATCTAGAAAAATAAGGGTTGGGGAGGAAAGGGGACTTGATGACCTCCAAGGAGGTGTAAATAAAGTAAAATATTGCTGAGGCCCATTTTGAAACAGTGGTTCTGTCAAAGCTGTCGCTTATTGGGACTTCAGGTTTTCAGAGTAGGAGTTTCTGCAGGATGAGATGGTGGCTGGAGAAGATACCCAGAGAGTGAAGGAAGTGAAGAAGATAGCATAGTATCTGTTTCTTAGCTCTCTTTGCAGAAAGTCCTAAACTACTAATATGAGATAATAAAATCTCCTCCTGAAATAATAAAATAATTCTTCTAATCAGTCAAGGCTCTTGATTACACCTTGTTATCCTTTAGAATTTTTAATCACTCTTTCTTTTTACATCCTCTTTTTCCCCCTTGGTCTCTTTGATATTGTTCTCCCCTGATTCTTCTCCTGCCTACCTGATGATTTCTTGTTAATATCCTTTGATGAATCATCATCATGTTCCAGAAAGAGTGATTAAAAGTTCGAAAGGATTTAGAGAGATTAAGAAGTATAAATGCAAATTTGGACATTTGATTTCCAAACCAGATTGTTCATGAAAATAGTTTCTGTGAAACAGTAGAGTGAGATGCTAGGCTGCAAGGAATTAACAAGTGAGCAGGAGGTCAAGTAAGTTGAAGCAACATGTGGATGACATTTTCTAGGAATATATGAAAGGGAGAAGAGATACAGATTGATAGCTTGAGGAGATAGAGGATCAAGTGAAGGTTTGTTAAGGATGAAGAAAACAGGCATATTTGTAGACAGTAGTGAAAGAGCCAGTAGATGAAGAAAAGTTGAAGATGGGCAAGAAAGAGAAGGAATGATGGAAAAAAATAAAAGTTTTAGGGAGATAAGAGAGTTTGGGATAGGATCAAGAGCACAACTAGATAAGAAGGGGCAGATTCTTCTCAAATTGGAGAAAAGGAGAAGAGAATGTAGGATGATATTTTGGAATGGGCAGTATGGGAAAAATGGGAACTCCTAATGAATGGACATAAATTTCTCAGCAAAAATCCTTTGTTGAAGGTGGGATGGTGGAAAAGGGACTAATATAGGGGGCTTGAAAAGAGCAAAGAAGATTTAGATGGCTAAATACAGAAAAGAATCAATGACAGACTTAGGCTATAGACTATGAAAGAAGTAATCTGGGAAGGAAGCAAGGAGGAGAAAATGTATTCTGAGGATACAGGAAAATTAAAACCAGAGTCAGTAGGTGGAGAAGTCAAAGAATGTGACATGAAAACAAAACAAGTCAGCAACACTCAAGCAAAAGCTATTTCTAGGGTGGGAATTGAGAAATAGAGCCAAAGAACATATATCAAGGAATAACAAGGTGGAATCAAAAGCATTGGCCAATTAGAGGAATTATTTTATTATCTCAGGAGGAAGAAATCATATTAGTGGTTTATGACTTTCTGCAAGGAGAGCTAAGAAACAGATACTATGCTATCTTCTTCACTTCTTTCACTCTCTGGGTATCTTCTCTAGTCACCATCTCATCCTGCAGAAACGCCTACTCTGAAATCTTGAAGTCCCAATAAGTGACTACTTTGACAGAACCACTGTTTCAAAATGGGCCTCAGCAATATTTTATTTTACTTACACCTCTTTGGAGGTCATCAAGTCCCCTTTTCTCCCCAACCCTTATTTTTCTAGATTCCACGTTTGGGTTACCTTCAGCCATTAGAATGTAAACTCCTTGAGGGGAGGAACTGACTAGGTAGCCAATGAATGAATGAATGAAAAACATAAAGAACCTATTTTGTGCCCAACACTGGGCACACAAATATGAAATCAAGACAAATATTCAAGAACCTTACATTCTAGTGGAAAAGCCAGCAATTGTGGACATGAAAGGGTGTTTTGGTTTGGGAAGTCACAGGAATGGAAATGAAGCTTTCTCACTTTCTAGTAGCAGTAGAAGGACTAATCTGAGTAAGACTCCAGAGCTCAAAAGTGGGGGCTGGGGAGGGAGGGAAGGAGAAAGGTATGCATATGGTAGCTATGGAGACAGCAAAGTCCAATAGCTTGGAGTGTAAAGCATGGCCTGGGATTGGCTAGATCTCACTGTATATATGTCAATTTAGTCAAATTAATGATGTCAAGTATTATATAGAGATCAAGGAGAATGAAGACTGAGAAAAAGGCATTGTATTTGGCAATAAGGGAGGTCATGGGTGACCTTAAGGAAAAAGTAGGTGGTGAGGAAGTAGGAGCATTGGGTAAATTGTCAAAGGCACGTTAAAAAAAAAAAAAATCTTTATCCAATGTTCTTACTTCCTCACCATACATTTTTACTTCTACTCTTTACAGTCTGGCTTCTGCCACTATTTCTCTACTCAAATTAGAGGACAGCTGGATAGAATAGAAGGTATTTTTTTTTATTAGGATTGAGGAGATGAGTATATTTTGTATAGAGACTGGAAGAAGACTATAGAGAAGGAAACATTTAAAATGCATAAAAGTCAGAAGATAACTGATAGAGCAAAGTTCTGGATAAAGTGGAAAAAGATGGGATTAATGACACAGATGGAGGGATTATCCTTGACAAAGAAAGAGAGCTTTTCTTTGATAATTCCTTTGCTTTTATGATTTTTTTATTCCTCCTCCTCCTCTCCCTTCCCCTTCTTCCTCTTCTTATTCTTCCTCTTCCTCTTCTTCTTTCTTCCCCCCTTCCTTCTTCTCCTCTAGGCTGGAATTCATGGAAGCTCTAATATGTTTTTTTTTTCAACCTGAGTCTCTTTGCCTCTTTTTAGTTATGGTGACCTTCCACAACCCAGAGGCTCACTGTATTGGTGCTAGACTTTGTGAATGCACGTGATCTGCCATAGTCCTGTTGCCTACTGCAGCTCAGAACCCGAGTGATCTACCAAGCTCAGCCCATCCAGCAGCAGGGACTTCATACATGTGCCACCATACCCAGTTGTGTGTTTGTATGTGTATACACATATACACATGTTTATACATATACATATATAAACATGTATGCACATATATACATGCATATATATGCAAGTACACATATATGCACGCGCACACATATGCACACATACATGGGGTGTTTAGGAGAATTAGTATCTCTGGTGTAAGTCCTTTTCAGGGCTGCTCATCCACTTGATACCAAACTCTCACCTAAGACTCCAAGAAGCTGTAGCATGCACAACAGCCATATCCCAGTAAGTCTCAGAGGATAACTGACAGGCTTCAGACCTATGGATGAGTTAGGGGAACATCTATCTGTCTACTCATTTCTAATGTCATTATTTGGTCATTTCAGTCATACCCAGCTCTTCATGACCCCATCTGCCAGCTTTCTTGGCAAAGACACTGGAATGATTTGACATTTCCTTCTCCAGCTCATTTTACAGATAAGGAACTGAGGCAAACAGGGTGAAGTGACTTTTCCAGTGTAATACAGTCAATAAGTGTCTGTGGCCAAATCTGAACTCAAAAAGATGAATCCAAGCCTGACACTTTATCCACTGCACCACCCAGTTGCCTGTATGCCTAACAATGAGTAGAATTTCTGGGTTATAGCCCTTTAAAGTCACTTTTTTTTAATATTCCTCCATATTGCTTTCCAAAATGGTTGGACCAGCAAACATGGATCACAATTGTATCAACTGTATGTTAGTGTATCCATCTTTTCACTACACCTTGAGGACCATGAAACTTTTATTTGATTTGTAGTTGAAACTATTATATTATTTAATAACTTAAAAGGAACTTCTTTTTTATTAAAGCTTTTTATTTTCAAAATATATGTATAGATAGTTTTTCAAGACTGATCTTTGCAAAACCTGTTCCAATTTTCCCCCCTTCTCCCACCCCCCTTCCCTAGATGGCAAGTAATCAAATATATGTTAAACATGGTAAAAATATATGTTGAATCCAATATATGTAGACATGTTTATACAATTATCTTACTGCACAAGAAAAATTAAATAAAAAAAGGAAAAAAAAGAAAACAAAATGTAAGCAAACAACAAAAAAAGTGAAAATGCTATGTTGTGATCCACACTCAAGTTCCCACAGTGCTCTCTCTGGATGCAGATGGCTCTCTGCCTCACAAGATCATTGGAACTGGTCTCAATCATCTCATCGTTGAAAAGAGCCATTTAAGAATTCAATAGATATGTACACACACACACACACACACACACACACACACACACACACACCCCTATTTGGAAACCCCTTTCCCTCACAGGTCTCCCACCTTAGGGTTTTTTCTCTCCTTGTCACCACGTGATCCAAAGAAACAATACCAAAATTTGTAATACTGACATCCTGCTGGTAACAAACCTGCAGTTATATTCCCCAAAAGACTACTCTTCAAGAAGGAGAGCTTCAGAGGAGCAGTTACCTTGTAGGGGCAGCTATAGTGAAGGCAATTAATAAATGCTTCTGGATTTGAATGATGGAAAGGAGTGAAGTGGAGGGGGTGAGGTTCTTATGACTTAATTCTTACAGACAGCAGCAAAATATCACCCTTTTGGTGGATTGAATGGGACATGACAAAACTGGTGGATTCTTTATTCTCTTTGTCCTGGAGAATGAGTAACACAAATGAGCAAGCCAAGATGTTGGGGAATTTCAGGGATAGTGGTAGCATGGTCTAGCAAAAAAAAAAAATCCTGTTTTTAGATTGAGGTTCTAGATTTGAATTCAATCTCTGCTATTTACTACCTCTGTGACCTTGGGCAAATCTTGGGTCATCTGCAAAATGAAGTGTTTGGACAAGATCTCTCACATGCCTTACAATCCTAAATTCATGATTCTGTGAACTTGGTACAGATCATAGTATAGAACAATGATTACTTTTCCTTTGAGCCAACAAGAATTCCCCAAGATGTTTCAGTGAACGAGTTCAATCCTGTCCAACTCCTCCCAAAATTTTGTCTGTAGAGTTGGCCTAAAACTTACCTCCAGAGGTCATAAATTAAGAGTGCTACAAGTAGGTGTTGCCTGCTGATTCACCTAGACAACAAGCTGGGGCCTTCCCTTCTTTTGCTTGATCCTCATGGTATGGCAAACACATGGGTCATTATTCCCCATTTCTATCAGCAATCTGACTAGAGATTAACCTCATGACAAGCTAGCAACATGTCAGGGTGTGGGTACCAGTGACTTAGCACTCCAATTGGTTCCACCTTATCTTTCACTATTGTTTCTAAAGTTTCCTGACTTTAAAATTTGATCCCTAAAGCAAAAGTTTCAAAGCTTTTCCTTTTCAGCATATTCTTTTGGAAGCAATTTCATTCATCATGTGCCTGGGAAAGCTACCCTTTTCATGGGTCCACAAGTATTTTAGGAGTTTTTGGAGTGATATAATCTAATGTCACCTTTGCATTTTACAGATGGAGTAGAATGACTTGCTTAATTGACTCCACTAATTCATAGAAGAGTTTCTGACCACAAGTCTTTGTTTTTTCCATCATATAACTTACAAGTTATTATATTCTCTAATTTTGGAGAAGCTGCGCTATTTTTCTTTTTAGGAAACTCATTTGTGGTCAATTTAACAATTACTCCTCTCCCCTCCCAACAGAGTCCTCCTTTGTGACAAAATAGAATTAAGCAAAGCAAATCAACATACTGAATATATCTGACAATGTATGCCTTACTCCATACCTATGGTCCAAGATCTCTCTAACAGGAAAAAAGAGACATTTTTATTGACAATTCTATGAAATTACTATTGGTTACTATAGATCAAAGTCCTGGGTCTTTCTTTCATTTACATTATTAATATTGAGTAAAATGATTTTCAGATTCTTTTTACTATTTATTTGAAGAGCAACTAGGTGAGTGGATATAGTAAGGGGTTTGGAGTCAGGATGGATCATCTTCCTAAGTTCAAATCTGACCTCAGACACTAGCTGTATAACCCTGGGCAAAACTTATTGCTATTTGCCTCAGTTTCTTCATCTGTAAAATGAGCTGGGGAAGGAAATAGCAAACCACTCCATTGTCTTTGCCAAAAACAACAACAACCACAACAAACAAACAACAAATGGGGTCACAAAGACATAACTGAAAAAAAAAAAACAAGAAATCTGAATTTCAAGACAGTTCATATAAGTGAAAAGCACCTTTGTAGGGAAGGTACCATTAACTATCAAGTCACCTTTAAAAATAGAAGCAACAGGAACTGCTCAGAAACAGGTGTTAAGGGGAAGCCACATGCAGTGACAACAGATGCAATAAGGAATAGTAGATAGAAGTCTGCTTCCTTCAGTGGCTAGGTGTTGTTTGATGAATGGGGTGTGGATGTGTAATTTAGCAAATATTAAGTATCTGCTTATGCAGAATTTGATGAAATAACATATGAACATACTTTTTATCGACAAAATCAATTAATAAGCATTTATTATTTATTTTCTTTATGCCAGGTGTATGGCTAAGTTCTAGGGATATATACACACATGTATGTATATGCACATATACAGTTTATTTACATATGCGTATATATGTAAATATTCATATATATGTATATATGAAACAAATTAATTTGGGAGGAAGCAACTGGGAGACCAAGAAAGACTTCATGTGGGACTTGAGCTGGGCATGGAAACTATGGAATCCTAAGAGATAAAGGGGAGGAGGATGTACATTCTAGGTTGGGGACATAGCCAACACAAAACCACCTAGATGGAAAATGAAGTGTTATATGTGAAAAACTAGTAGACCACTGTGATTAGATGGCAGAGTATTACAAGGATAATAATATATAGGGTTGGAAAGGTAAGTTGAGAACAGATTGTGGAAGAATGTAAAGGCCAAAGGAGTTTATATTTGTTCCTAAAAGCAATGAGATAGAGAGCAACTATTAGAGAGTACTAATGGTAGAAGGTCTTAGAATGACCCCATACATACAAGGGTTGTTTGAAGGGATTATGGATGTTTGACCTGAAGAAATGGGGACATGATAACTATCTCCAAATATTCAAAGAGTTGTCATGTGGAAGAGATCTAATGATTTCTGCTTAGCCCAAGAGGGCAGAACCAGGATGGACTAGCTGAAGTTGCAAAGAAGCAGATTCCTCTCACATTTATTTTTATTTTTTAAACAATATTTCCCATAGTTACATATTAAAATATTTTTTTAACTTTTAAAAAAAGTTTTGGGTTTTAAATTCTATCCCTCCCTCTCTTCTCTGCTCCTTCCCTCAAATAGTAAGCAATTTGACAAAGGTTGTATCTGTGCAATCATGTAAAACATTTCCATATTTGTTATTTTGTGCAAATGAAAAAAGAAGGTAAAGAATAGCATGCTTCAATCTTTTTTTGGGGCAACATCAATTCTTTCTCTGGAGGCAAATAGTGGGCTTCTTTATGAGTCCTTTGGGATTGTCTTGGTTCACTGCATTGCTGAGAATATTAGTTCTCATTTACATAGCATTTTAAGATTAACAAAGCATATTGCATACATTATTTCATTTGGTTTTTACAACACCCTCTTAGGGTTAACTATCTCTCTTCTTTCTTCAAATTAACATAGTCAAATGAACAAATCAACACCCATATATATAAAGATACCTTTATTTCCTGGTTTCTTTGATGTAAAGGATTACTTTTTGAAAATGAAAACTATATAAGAGTTGAATGGGCTATTTTGGAATATAGAGGGCTCTCTTTCATACGGGGTTCTCAAGAAAAGGAAAGATGACCTCTTCTGGGGTATTATAACTGAATTTCTTGTTAAGTTATAGGTAGAAGTGAATAGTTTCTGTAGCCTCAAGTCCTAAATCTAGTTTTCTACAAGCATTTTTGTTTCAGGAACTGTTTATCTATTCTTTTTATATCTTGATAGCTTTGCATGAAAAACAGTATGACATAATAGCACATTGGACTTAGCATCAGAAGATCTGGGTTCATATTAGTTAAAAAACAAAATCATAGGTCTTTAAAATATGAGAGAACATCTGCTGACATACAAAGAACTATGTGAATGCTGTAGCAAGAATTTCTTCATACTGGATTAGGGGAATTCCATGGATGGCAGGCTTCTTTTGGCAAATTAAACAAACTAAATTAGTGTTCAAAAGAGTTCTAATCTCTAAGCTAAAATTACATATGCATTCTCTTAACCTTACTTGCTTTCCCTTCCTTCATGTCCCTATCTTCCTAGAGAGAAAAACATTTCTGATCTTATCAGTAGACATGATGATCTCAGAAGAGTCCCATATTAAAAGGAAAAATGGACAAGTGAAAGGTGATACAGAGAACCTTTAGAAGTTGACACTGAGTAAGCTTCCCTTACATGCTAGTTAACATGGGGAATCCAGAAAGGAATTTTTATATTTGGTTTTTAAAAACTTAGGTTAATATGAATCACAAGCAAATCTCAGAAAGTGTTAAGGGTATTGTACAGCTTCTTTTCATTGGGTTTTTAGGGGAAGGATGTGAACTTTGGTTCATATAATTTGTTTACCACAAAATTAGTTCATCTAACAGCTGGAGGGGATTCACATGAGATTGCCTCTAGACACACCTATGTTTGCTAACATTTGTTTTAGCAACACTGGGGGAATTTTCCAAATCTAAGCCCCCTGAGTGGCTGTCAGTGAGATAGGTTTTCCCCTGACTTTTATTTCCTATCCTTTCCCAAAGTAAGTTTAGAGGTCTTGGTCCAACATAAGGCAGATTTAAAAAAAAAAAAAAAAAAAGTAAAATGTTCAAATGGAGTATTTTAAAATCTAAAAGAAAAAAATCAGAAATGCATCAAGCTTTGATGGTGTCCTTTTCCCATTTTTCTGTTTTCTGTTACTATTTAATTAATATAGTCATAATATTGGGGACAGAAATACAGAGGTGATAGACATAAATTTGTTATAGTATTTTTTTAAAATCACTATCATATCCTACTGACTTTTCCCCAACTCATCACAGAACTCTCTTTATAACAAATAATTACAGGAGAGCCAAGCAAATCAACTCATTGCTCAAATCTGAAAATGTATGTCTCATTCTACATTTCTAATCCACTGTGTTTTTGCCCCAGAGCTGGAAGGAAACGTTTTAAAGTCTTGTGAAATCATAGACTCATTACTAAGAAAATAGCACACCCTAGAGGTCAAGCTTGGAACAAGCAACAAAAAAATTGCCTGATGGAGTACAATCTGCATTAAACTGAGCCAGGAGGACGCTATCTAGACCAGGTCTGCCACCAATGAGTTCAATGACTGTGGGCCAGTGATTTCACTATTCTATCTGAGGCTGACTCCCAGAAGGGAGCAGTGATAATAGGCATATGAAGCATAAGATCATGGGATCATGCAGCTGGAGCTGAAAGGAAATTCAGAGGCCCTCTTGGACAGCTACCTCTTTTTCAAGAGAAGGAAAATGAGACCCAAAGAAATTAGGTGCCTTTCCCAAGATCACAGAGATAGTGGCGGAAGAAGGATTTAAAACTACTTCCTCTGGCTCCAGAGACACTGCTATTTTGATTTTGTAATTACTTTCTTAGAAATTTAGTCTCAATTCTGTTTTGTAGCATAACATGGGGTACTAGCCATCCTAGTGCATAGAGAACTGGACCTAGAGTCAGGAAGACCTAGTTTCAAATCCATTCTCAGGCATTTACTAGCTGTGTGATCCTAGGCAAGTCACTTCACTCTGCCTCAGTTTCCTTTTCTTTAAAATGAGCTAGAGAAAGAAATGGCAAACTACTCAAGTATATTTGCCAAAAAACAAAAACCAAAACCAAAAAACACAAAAATGGGATCATAAAGAGTTAATAGAAACATTAGGTTCTCATTTTGCTTCTGTGATTTATAAATTTTCAGTGGAAAAGGACAACTGAAATAATCTTGTCCAATCCTCACATTATTATAGATGAGGAAACTGAGGTCCAGAGATTATAAATGATTTTTCCCATACACCTAGCAATGGAGCTAAATTTCCTGAGGCTCAGTTTATATTTATCATAAAATGAGGAAAAGAATGCCTAATTCTCAGAGTTATTTGATGGAAATAATTCAACATCTATGACAATACAAACTGTAAAGTGCTAAGTAAATGTAAGGTGCCATTATTAAATGAAAAGTACTTTGAATCTGTTAAGCAACACAATTTCTATTTTGTTTTACATAATTTGAATCAGAATCAGACCTGCAATTTAAGATATCAATATGGCAGCCATGTAGAAAATGTATTGGACAGGGAAGAGATTTGAGGCAGGGACACCAATTCAGAGGCTGTTGTAATAACTCAAGTGAAAGATGATGAGGGCTAGACCTATGATCAAAGATGTGTGAATGGAAAGGAGACAGATAAAAGAGTTGTGAAGATAAAATTAACCGGGCTCTGGAATAACTTCCTTCCCAGCTCTAATAGTTTATGACTTTATTTTTTAATCAAAAATCCTGGTACTTTTGTAAACAAAAATCTAAAATCACTCTATAATGTTCCATAATGTCCTGTAAGACTTTAATGTTACAGAAATAAATAACTAGAAATGCTTTCATATGAAACAAAACCATTTGGGGACAGAATGGGTGTTTGTGTATGGGGTGGGGTGGGAGAAACAGTGCACTCAAGCAAAATTCAGCATCCATATGAAATCAAGGAGTCAGGCTCTATGTCATTTTTTACTTTTTTATCTCCATCAACTCATACAAGATCTTGGACATAGTAGGATACAGCTGGACAACTCTGGACACAATGGCACTGGGAAAGGGAAAATATTAGGACATTGGTTCCCTGAATCACTGAGAGACATAGAGATGAGATTTGGTAATGATATTTTATATGGAGAGAAACAAAAATTAGCCTCCAACTGTTAACCTCTGAATAAAGAATCTCAAAACATGTCTATATGCAAGGAAGGCACTCTCTCCTTTTTCTTGGGTCTTTGCCTTCCTATTTCTTTCCTGAAGTCTTCTCTGGGTGACCCAACTCAAAATTCTCTCCCTTCTCTGACCCCCCAAAACATACTGACTATGCCACTCATTCAACCATCTATATGTTACCTTATATGCCTAAATATTTTTGAAATACATATATTGTTGTCTTCACAACTAAATTGAAAGGTTTTTAAGGAACTTTATACTTCTTAGAATCACCAGAACCTTAGAGATAAAAGAATTTAGATGTTGTTTAATTGAATTTCACACCCAAATTCTTCATGAATGCAATTCTCCACCATTACAAACTGGTAACTGAGTTTACAACATTTAAGAGATATGCAGAGATTGACACACCCAGAGTATGATGGATGTTCTATGCCTTAGCAAAATAACTTTCCTGGTCATGGTGTCCTTGCCTAGTAAGTGCTTCCTGCAGTATCTAGCACAGTGCTTTCAATATTTATAAACTGATCCATAGGGGAAAGACTTGACTAGTTCCTTGTAATCCAAAGCTCTTGAGGAATTCTTGGCTTAACCACTGGCCAGCTGAATTGGCAACCTCAGAAGGTTCTATTTCCAATTCTCTGTTCAGCCAGAAGTATGGAAAAAGCATTTTAAAAGATCTAATTTAAAACATGTATTTTCAACCTTTTAGCAATATGTGAAACTTCAATTCCATATAAACATACCCAAAAAATGGTCCCCTTTCCAAGAAACTATCCAAAATGATTTTTTTTTCTAGGAATTCTTTTGTCCTAATAGCCTCAGATCAAAACATCAAAAATAAGGAAATCAAAGAGGCTTCACATTATTTCACATCTTTTTAATCTCATTGATTAACACAAGATCCCAAACACAGTAGGAGCTTAATAAATGTTTGTCAAATTTAATGGAATGAAACTGAATTGAAAAATGTTTTATAGTAAAAAAAAAAAAAAAAAAAATTGAGAACAAATCTAGGTTTAGAATAAGTTTATTTGTGACCACCAGAGGGCAATAAGACTATATAAAATAGTCAAATCTGCCCTGTTCCAGGCCTTAAATCTAAGACTAATTTTTAAAAACAATTTTGATCATGAGTATTGTTAAACAACTTTGCTAATGGCAATTATTATATAAGTAATAATATCTGATACTTAATACTGCTTTAAGATTTTCAAAGCACCTAATATTTCATATATTGATAATATATATTTTAACAGCATTCTTGGTTATTGTCACTTTGTTTTGCTCAACCCACATAACTTTGTCTCTTTTTTGCATTTGTAAAATGGCGAAAATGGTGTAAAATTATCTCCTTAAAAGGTTGTGACAAACATTAATGATGTTACAATGTGATTTAAAGCTCTCTGAACCTTTTAATAAATTTTTATTGTAATGATATTTAAGGTAATTTATTTTTAAGATTTTCAGTGCATTCATGATATGTCTCACTACTATGTGTACCTCCCTTAGATTGAAGATTCCCTTACCCTATGTGATGCTTAACTATAGCCTTTAGCTCCAAGCTCCATGCTAGATGTCACAGGATTAGGGAGATGCTCTAGACCTGTTAGTGCATTAGCTCAGAAAACCCCTGGCAGAAAAAATCCTTTCTATCTTTGCAGAAACTTCTCCCTGCAATTTATGGTGTTAGAGAGTTTTCTGGAGCACTAATACATACTGTGTGACCCATGGCAAGCAATTTTTCTTCTCAATGTTTTGGGGCAGTGACTCTCTAAGATATGATGGCATATAATTAACTTTGAAACCTGAAACGAAATTAAAGTTTGTAGGATTTCAGAAGAAATGGAGATGAGTTACAGTCGGATTAATCAGAGAAGGCTTCAAAAAGGAAGTGGAACTTGAGCTGAAGGACAGGAAAAGCTATTTCAGGATAACGAAGCCAGAATAGAGAACAAATAGGGAACCTCCTGGATAAGAACAAAGGAGGAATGAGGTTGGATAAGGCAAGTGGGACTTGATTTGTTGAAGGCCTTAAAAGTCATAGTTTAGATGGGATACAGTAAGAAGTAGAGTTTTACTGAATATGAGAAAGATGTTCAGAGAGAAACAAAAACTAGCTTCCAACTTGTTAACATCTGAATAAAGAATCTCAGAGCATGTCTATATGCAAGGAAGGCACTCTCTCCTTTTTCTTGTGTCTTTGCCTTCCTATTTCCTTCCTGAAGTCTTCTCTGAGAGACCCAGCTCAAAATTATCTCTCCTTTCTTTGACCCTCCAAAGCATACCGAAAACATACCCTCATTCAACCATCTATGTTACCTTATATGTCTAAGTATTTTTTTTAAAAATGTTGTTGTCTTCTCAACTAAATTGTAAAATGTAAATTATAACTGCGTAATACAGATTGGAGTAGTTGGGTAGCACAGTGGATAGAGTGCCAGGTCTATGTGATTCTGGGCAAGTCATTTATCCTTTTTGCCTTTGTTCCTCCCTCTGCAAAATGAGGAGATGGCAAATCATTCCAGTATCTTTGCCAACAAAACCCCAAATATGGTCATGAGAAATCAGACATAACTAAATAACAACAAATGTAATACAGATTAGAGGAGAAAATAAAATGAAGCCAGTCAGGAAGCAGTTTCAAATTTAGGGTGGGAATTGTGAATATGAATAAAAAACAGATTGGGGAGAACCAGAAAAAAAATTTCAACCAAATTGTTACTTTTTAAATGGCAGGAAGTGGGGGTTCTTATAAGGAGGGGACATTGCTCCCCATGGTTCTCCCTGCCTCTTCCTCAATGCATCACACTTGGAGAAGATTCTGTCAGACCTAATTCAATGAGATTTCAACATCCTACTCTTCAGCCATCCCTTCTCTGGGCAGTTCCTTTGCTCTGTGACATAATCCTCCGTGAGTTGTAATACATTTCTTGGCTGGGTCCTAGAGAGGATCTTTATAAAATCGGTTTGCCTGAAAGCTGTCCTTGTCTTTTAAAGATTTCCTCTTCCAGTTCCAATGATCTTGTGATGAAGAGAGCCATGTTCACCCAGAGAGAGGACTGTGGGAACTGAGTGTGGATCACAACATAGCATTTTCACTCTTTTTGTTGTTGTTTGATTGCTTTTTATTTTCTCTCTCATTTTTTCCTTTGTGATTTGATTTTTCTTGTGCAGCAAGATAGTTGTATAATTGCATATATTGGATTTAACATATCTTTTTACTATGTTTAAAATATATTGGATTACTTGCCATCTAGGGGAGAGAGTAGGGGAAAGGAGGGGAAAACTGGAACACAAGGTTTTGGAACAGTTAATGTTGAAAAATTATCCATGCATATGTTTTGAAAATAAAAAAGCTTTAATTTAAAAAAAAATAAAGATTTCCTCTCTCAATTCTCTTCAGATCACTTGATATGCTTAAATATCTCTGGCAGACCTTTACTAAAGGGCCTCAGGCAGAGACTTCAACACTTTCCTGGGGTGTTGTATAGAAAATTCTCCTGTTCAATTATATATTATACCAGAAGACTTGGGAGGTCCCTATTAACTGTGAAATTCTAAGGTTTTATGAAACTAATATCATGGTATTCCATTACTTACTATGACATAATTTCAATAATTTCAATTTAATTGGAATTAAAAGATTTGGAAGTTCTCAGGGGAGAGCTTGAGCTTATGGAAAGTACCGAAGAATTTTTTCAGTAAGTGAATAGAAAAAAAAAAACACATTTAAGTGCTTATTATACACAAACTAAATGTAAATGTAAATGTAAAAGTGAGATAGTCCCTGCTTTCAAGAAGCTTACATTCCAATAGGGGAAGAAAATAGAAGACTGATAATGGTTATGGATGACAATTTCATTTTTTCCTCCTGTTCAGTTCTGAACTCTTTTCTTTGTCTATTGCAGTACTTGTCCAAAATATATATGCTGATAGACTAATTCAAAGGACTATTTAACTGTTTGTCATGGTGTAGTAATATACAATCTCCATCTATTTGTTTTTTTGTTTGGAATGTTATGTTGATTTCCTTTGAATATTCATTAAAGAGATCCAATCAAACTTGGGGACTTGATATAATTAGCATAAAGACAAATTAGACCATTTGGAGAGATTCCACCATCTACATGGAACCCCACTTCCATTTGGATATCCATTATGACACTGGTGAATATTTTATGAAACTAGTATCATGGTATTCCATTACTTAATACCACATAAAGTCATTATGAGAATTGGAATTAAAAGATTTGGAATGTTCATAAAACATCCCTGTTTTATGCTTCCCTTGATATTGATAATCAGATGATTGCTGAACAAATTTATCTCTGTAGTTGCACCTATTAAGCAATCTTATATTATCTTAAATTATGCATTTGAGAAATTTTATTGGAGGAAAATCTTTAAGACTATTTTTTGTTCTACTAAACCAAATACTTAAAAAAAAAACCACCAACAAACAAAAAAACAGAAAATTCTTGTCTTCTCTACACCTTTCAAGAATTTGTATGAGAATGTGACCTGTAAAAAATCATTTCTTAAAGTCTACTTATTCCTTCTCATATTTCATTCCTTATATTTATTTTCATAAGGATTTTTATAAAGATGAGAAAATAGGTGTATAAATAGGTAATTAATGATGTTCTCTCACTCATCACATTTTGGTAAGAAATAAAACTAGCATGTTTTTTTTACTAGTGGTTTCCCTTTTTCAGATTCATTGAAAATCTGTCTGAGAGACATTCAAATTTCAATTTGCATTCAAATTTGTGACACCTCTAGTTATAGATTTCTTCTGCAACACTTCTGGGTATGCTTTGTCTAATTAAACAATTCTTCCTGTTTTCTTTATTAGTACTACTTTTACTCTCTCATATGCTATATGACCATGATGAATGAAGGTATTAGAATCCAACTATGATGAATGTAAATTTCATTTGCACCAAATGATGAAAATTGTTTGATAAGAAATTGTTGACAGATTTGTTCTATATTTATCTGTTTCTTTAATTTCACCTATAAATGGCCTTATGCGCCAGTCTTAAGTTAATGGGTCTTGTTAAACTTTTTGCAGATTTATTTTCCCCTCCACTGATTTTCTGATTTGTGAGGCAACATTACATCTTTCACCCACAGTGTTTTGCCAATAGCTTTATGTTTAAAACCAGTCAATAAGCATTTATTAAGCATTTTCTGTGCTTCCTGAGTTGTTAAGTGCCCAGCATACAAAGGAAGGCAAAACTAACCCCAGCTTTAACCTTGGTGGCCATACAAGTCTGCTTGATAAGAAGGGGAAGTTTTTGATTAAAGCAACTTGCTTCTTTGTTGTATTGAAACAGGGAGCGTTCACAGAAAGTCCAGGATAATAGCCAATACTTTGGTAGAAAGAAGTACAGGGTTCAAATTTAGCACTCTTTTCACAGCACCAGGGACTTCAATCCATTTCCAGACAAATAGAAATAGGTTAGTTTGAAGAGATGAAAACCACTAACCATTGTGGAGGTGAGTATAATTGCAAAGTGCTACATGCTAGAAGCTGGGAAAACAAATGCAAAAGCAAGATAGGCCCTGCTTCAAGGGACTTAATTTCTATTAGGGTTTTATTCTAATGATACTGGTTTTATTCAAAATTAGAACATTAGAATATAGCAGAGCTGGGATTCTAACCCAGTCCTCTGATTCCATACTCAGTCTTTTGTTTTATTTTGGTTTTGTTTTGTTTCTCTCCCGGTTTCAATATCAGAGTTTCAATAATCCATAGTTGTGGCAAAAGAGTAAGTTTTTTTTTAATATTGTAAATAATCATTATTACCCATTTAATCACTGGTAATATAAATGTGAGTCTTCATTTAAAAAGTTAGTTGACATACTGAAGCAGCTCAATCATATCAATAGTGACATTCTCACTAGAACTGAAATATCAATAGTGACATTATCACTGGAAATAAAATTAGATATATAGAAGAGACAATTCAATGGAAGAATGCTACATTGGGCTCCTCTTGGGGAGACAAATAGAAAACTCATCTTATGCCTTGATATATACTCTGATCCAATGACAATGGCCTCTTTGTTGACCTAGAACAAGGTGCTCCATCTCTTGGCTCTGAGCATTTTCGTTGGCCTAGAATATATATTGACATATATTCTTTGATCCAATGACAATGGTATCTTTGCTGTCTCATGAATAAGATACTCCATCTCTTGGCTCAAGAGCATTTTCTCTGCCCTGGAATACTCTCCCTTTTCCACTCCAATCCCTGACTTCCCCTGCTTCCTGTAAGTCCCCACCTTCTTCAGGAAGCCTTTCCCAATCTCTTTTAATTTCAGTGCCTTTCCTCTTTTTAATTATTTCCTGTTTAGCTGGTATATAGCTCACTTTGTATTTATTTGTTTGCACATTAGAGTGAAAGCTCCCCTATTAGACTAAAAGTATTTTGCCCCATACTTTGCACAGTGCCCAGCACATAGAGAATCCTTAATAAATGTTTGTTTGCTTGGCTTCTTTATTATTGTCTTTTCACTCCCCTTTAGTTCCCATATGGAGGAGTTTAGTGGAAAGAAGAACCATAAAGAACAACAGATATTGGACACTTTTTCTTGCCATCTTCTAAGAAATCAAGTATTTCCCTCTCTCAGGGTTAGTTGACCCAAGCAGACTGTTCCCAATCACCCAGGCCTGAAGATTCTGAGTCATTTTTTACTCCTACCCATCTCCCACATCCAATTAGTCAACAAATCTTTTCAGTTCCACTTCCATAGTACCTTCTTCTTGTGTCTGCTTTCCTCCTCCCACGACTACCATTCTGATCTACTCCCTCATTACCACTGGCTTAGAGAAAACAGCCTCTAAAATGTTTCTTCAACCCTAGTGTTTTTTTCCCTCCAATACACTAATAGGTTTATCTTCAGTACTTGGGGCTTTGATCATATCACTCCCTGGCTCACCATATTTCCTGTACCAACTTGTTACCAAGCCAATGGCTATCTGAGCTCATTATCCTCCCACTGCAGAACTTCCATAAACTAACCTTCAACTTCGTTGAAGTTAGCTTTGTCATATACTTTGTCCCACAATGGACTTCAGTGATTCTTAAACTCTTAAAAGTTAAGACTGCTCTTCTAAGAGCTTTTATGTGAGTTATAGTTATTGATATTTACCATGTTACAAATTAAAATATCTTATTATTATGAAAAGAATTTTGACCTTAAGGACCCCCTAAAAGGGTTCAGTCCCTAGACCATACGTTGATAATTGCTGATGTACTTTATCTTCCAGGCAGACTACTTGTTTTCTGGACAGCCCATACCATTGATCCCATAGCTCCATTTGTCTGGAATTTTCCTTTCCCCTAATTCTGTGTACTGAAAAACTACCCATTCTTTGAGATCTAACTCCAAGGCTACCTCCTTTCTAAAAAGGCTTCCCTGATTCCATCTATGTTCCAGTAAGAAGTGATCTCACCCAAATCTGATCTCTCATAAGATAGTGTATGGTTTAATAGGGGCAGATAGGTGGTGCAGTGGATAAGAGTGTTAGGTTTAGAGTCAGGAAAACCTGAGCTCCAAGCGAGCCAAAACATTCAGTCATTGTGTGACCATGAGAAAATCACCTAACTCCTACCTACCTCAGTTTTCTCATTTACAAAATAAGGACTGAACAGCTAGGTGGTATAATGGATGGAGTTCTGGAACTGGAGTCAGAAACACTCATCTTCATGAGTTTAAATCTGCCCTCTGACACTGTATGATTCTGAGCAAGTCACTTAAACCCTGTTTGCCTCATCTGTGAAATGAGCTGGGGAAGGAAAAGGCAAAAAAACCATTCCAGTATCTTCCCCCCCCCCAAAAAAAAAACCTAAGTTGGATCATTAAGAGTTGGACATGACTGAAAAAGACTAAATAACAACAAAAATGAGGATAAATATAGCATCTTATCCGTAGGGTTGTTTTAAGAATCAAATGATAAGAATTGTTAAATACTTAGCACACATGTCTAGCACATAGTAAGTTATGCAAAGAAGAAATGAAACAAATTCTTTTTTTATCAAGTCAGAGAAATTGCCTTTTGAAATAACCAGTCATTTTCTATCACATATTCACAAAATGGATTTGAAAAATTTAATAAAAATTAAAATTTAAAAATTTAAAAACCAGACCGACCATTTGTCAACCAAATATAGGAGTATCTTGAAGCTTCCCTGTGGGAGGGAATAGTGCATAGTTTTTATGGCCTAGGCTGACCCTATAATGTCATTAGTCCAGGAAGGGAGTCTGTACAGTTTCATCTGTCAACCTTTAAGAAAACAATTCAAGACATCTTCAAATTAAGCCCAAGAGAATCTATCTTCAGAGAATCAGAGGACAAACAAATGTAGTATGGTTTTACACAGATGTATATGAATATATACGTGTATGATTATAGATATCTATGTATATGTATATATGTGTATATGTATATATAAATACATCTGGGCTTATTTGTAGCCTTCTGTGAGAGGAGGAAAGGGGAAAAAAGAATGAAGCAAAAAATGCATAATAAAAGATAAAAGAAAACCTACAAGAAATCAAAGATAAGACAAACAGCTTTGAACATAATACATAGTATTTATTATATAGGTTTTCTTGAAATGGAAATTTATTGTTTTACATTTTGAATACTTTTATGTTCTGTTGTGCATGTGGCAATTTTTTTCCTTTTCTCTTTTATACTTAGTTTAAATTAAAATATTTTTTAAAAAAGAAGGAAAATATTAAGCCCAGAGAAGACCTTTCTTTGCACAAGCTTTAAAGAAAGGGTACAAGGTAACTTTCTCATCTGAGAAGTGGAGAGTTAGATTGATGATAAAGAGCTGATACAAGGAGGTGATCTCAAATGGTGTGATAAGTTGCAAGTGGCTCCCCTTGATAAGGAAAAATGCAATAAAATGAGAAAAACCATAGACCTAAGAATAAGGGAACTAGGCAGTTATAAATGAAAAAAAAATTATATCCTTTGATTTAGGACCCCCCCCCCCCAAATACAGGGCAAAGATGTGTTTTTTCTAATTTGGGGCATGTTTAACGTAGGATAAATTGCTTTTTTCCCTCAATAGTATTTTATTTTTCTGAATATATGTAAAGATAATTTTCAACACTAATTTTTGCAAGATTTTGTGTTCCAAATTTTTTCTCCCTCTTTCTCTTACCTCCCCCCTCTCCAAGATAGCAAGCAATCTGATATAGCTTAAACATGTGCAGTTCTTTCAAACATATTTCCATATTTGTCATGTTGTACCGGAAAAATCAGACCATTAAGGAAAAAAATGCAAGAAAGAAAAAACAAAAAAGTTGAAAATTGTATGCTTCAATCTACATTTAGTCTCTACAGTTCTCTCTGGATGTGGATGGCATTTTCCATCCCAAGTATATATTGGAATTGTCTTAGATGACTGTATTGCTGAGAAGAGCAATTCATCACAGTTGATCATCACGAAATCTTGCTGTTACTATGTACAATGTTCTGGTTCTGCTCACTTCACTCAGCATCAGTTCATGTAAGTCTTTCCAGGCTTTTCTGAAATCAGCCTGCTCTTCATTTCTTATAAAACAATAATATTCAATTTCATTCATAAACCAAAACTTATTCAGTCACTCCTCAATTGATGGGCATCCACTCAGTGATAAATTGCTTTTTAATAGAAGAGGCTTTATATATTTTCTCTATTCTCAGTAAGTCCATTAGTTGAGCTGACAGATACCTTGCTATCATAGATTATTTAAAATCCACTTAACTTGTTTGGCTTTTATTTATAATAATAAAATCTGATGTTTACATAGTGCTCCACAATTTGCAGAATGGTTAGTTCATCTGACTCTCACTATGACCCTGAGTTAAGTAGTATAGGTATAATTTCCATTTTACAGACAAGGATATTGAGGCTTAAGGAGATTAAACCCTATCTCCAAAGTCATCCAAGTCCTTTTGACTTTCCAGAGAAGGAAATTGAAACCCTGATATGTGAAATGATTTGTCCAAGGTCCTTCTGTGTGTGTGACAGTAGCAGAGTGAGGTCTGAGTTTAGGTTTTCTGTTTCCAAATCCTGTGCATCTGCAGAAACTATTTAAGTGTTTTGAAAACAGGTTAAATGCATATTTTAAAATAAGAGCCCCTACTTTTCAAATTTAAACAATATAAAATCCAGCATTTTATGTTTGAAAACACTAATAGAGAAATTCTGACCAACTCTATAACCATTAGCAGCAGAACAGTGTAAAACAATGGTTTGAACATTGATGAATACTAGAAATGATACACAGTTCAGTGTCACTGGGTGTCTTGTAATAGCAACCATTATATTATGGTCTTGCATGTTTTATTCAGACTTTCTTAGGTTTTCCAGAGGGATAACCAATTGGCTGTTAGGGTAACAAATGAAAAGTAACCTGATTCCACTGACCTGCTTAACCCTGCACAGGAAGGATGGAAAAAAGCAGCCATTTGTTCTGAAACTGAGCGACAGGTATGGAAAGTCTTCCTTCCATCATCCTTGTCCCACATTTCTTTGGCACAGCTATTTCCATACCAGAATAAAACTCAGCAATACTTGACGGACTGGATTACCGGTTTAAGGTCCTCCATCAGTATTTAGGAACAGGTACTGTGGGTCTCTGTTGACATCTTAGCATGTTTGTCTTTGCAATTTGTTTACCTGAATGCATATGCAATTCTGGAAAAATTAAATGATTGCAGAGAAGATAGAGATAATATTGTTCAATGGCAAGGTAATCATTTTTTAAACAAAAAATTAAACGTTTTTATTTTATCTTAGCTGTGAGATGCAATATTATTTAAATGTGAGAATTTTGTTCAGTGGAAAAGATGAGATAGATGAAACCAAATGTGACTTTCTGTCCTGGGAAAGACTCCAAGAGTGAGGGGTCTTGGTTCTAGGAGTAATTACATAAAGGGAAAAGTTAATTTAGTCTTTTAAAGGGAATTAGAAGTGTTTTACTCATTATTTCATCCCTCCCCCAACCTTTTTTTCCTTTAAGTTGTGAAAGGAATCTGTTGAGAGAAACTGGGTTTGGGCCTTTTTATAATTTCAGTTAGATTGAAGAAATGGATTCTCTTGCCTTGTAAGAAAACTTGTGGTTTCTCCTTAAAAAAACTTTAGAAGGGTTTGTTATCATCATTAGGGCCTTTGAAGTGACAACTCTTTTACTATCCAGGGCTTAAAAATATGATTTAAGCAGAAGCAGCTAACTCTTAGGGCACTACGCCTTCTTCCAATTATATTACCCTCTAGAGACAGACTGGTGTGATCTGGTTTGGAAGTGAGCGTTAACATCATCAATTATATCATCAAGGCATAAAATTCATTAATAGCATGGCAACCCAGATGGCAGGTTATTTAAGAGAAAACCTTAAGTATTTCAAAAGTGGCTTTTATGTATGTTCCAGTGAAACAAAATTGTGTTCCAGTATAGAAAGAGGTGATTTTGCATTACATCATTTTATTTTGGCTAGATGGCTTCTGGATAACTGACTATGAATAAATGATAAAGATTTTAATTTTGCATTGGATTGCTAGGATTAGACCGAACAAAGAGAAAGAATTCATGAAAAATACATTTTACTTAAGGAATTAAAAATGAGTGTGATTACATTTTTAGTTCAATAGACATCCATCCAGGTATGGTTTTTGTGGATTCTTTCAACTATGATTGAATAATACCTGTGTCTTCACAGAGATGATATTCCTCTTTCCTATAACTTAATGAAACAACTATAGAATTCTAATGTATTACTCCATTGAATCTGAAATGAAATATAATCTAAATCAATAATATATGAAGGGTCTGGTTTCCAGTGCAGCACCAAGGAGACAGAAGAAAGCAGACAGTTGACTTTATTCAACTCACATGACAACCCTTTAGTTGTTTAATGTCTTTCCTTGGAGACAATCATTGCTTATCAGTATTCTATCTCATTCCTCCATGGAGAATTAATATGAACAAAAAGAGATACATTTTAGGAACCAGAGAAAAAAACCATGAAATATGAGCAGCAAACAGAATTTCTAATGACTCTAAGATAATTCATGTTTTCAGTCAGTCTGCAGGTCAGTAAGCATTTATTAAGTGACTACTATTTACTAAGTATTTGCCATTCACTGGGGATATAAAGAAAAACAAAAGGCACTTCCTATTCTCAAGGTGCTCAACTATATAAAGCAATATATACATATATATTGTTATTATATATAATATATAATGTATAAATATTATATATCACATATATAATATAATACAAACAAGCCATATCTAAGACACATTGGAAATAATCAACAGAGAAAAGGGACTAGAATTAAGAAAAGCTTCCAATTGAAGGTAGGATGTGTTAAGTAGGTCTTGAAGGATGCCTAGGAAGCCAAGAGGAACAAGGAGAGCAATCCCAGCATGGGAGATAGCTAGAGAAAATAGAGTATATTATTTAAAGAATAACAAGGAGGCCAGTGTCAATTGGATCAAAGAGTACCATGGGGAAGGAGGAATAAGGAATAAGGAGGAATAAGTACCAAGGGATAGGGTGGCAGATTATATTTTATATTTAATCTTGGAGGTGATAAGGAACCACTGGAGTTTATTGAATGGGCGAGGAGGGATGACATGGTCTGATTTACACTTAAGGAAGATCACTTTAATATCTGAATAATGGATGGATAGATTACTCTGATACTTTAATGGCCCTCTGAGTTCATTGGTGTAGTTACTCTGTCCACTGACACAGATTGAAATACCCCCATATCTACTTATTCTTTATTATTCTTGCCCATGTTTTTCCATAGATTTTCCAAAAAAAGATTTTCTATAGAGGATCTACCCAATGTACCAATCTGTCTTATTTTTTTTAGGAATGCAGCATTACCTATAGAAATAAACACTATAAAATGACAATTAATTTCTAAGTTCAGTTTAGCAGAACTGCTTCATCATCTAAGATGGTTTTTAAATGAAGAAAGAGCTTTAGGAATTGAAGAAAGATACACTGCTTAGTATATCTCTCTATAGATGAAAATGCACACATATTAATTAGAATATCAGTAACAGTATTATCAATATAATTAAATAGTATCTGAGAAATTAGAACAGTCCTATTTTCCCTCGAGGTCAATAGTATTAAGAGTATCATAATAAAAAGTCAGTGTGTATTTATGGGGAATTTCCATACAGGACAGACATATAGGCACTACTTTATAACATCAATGGTTCAAAACCCCAAACAAAGGGAGGGTCAAGCTAAGGAATAGAAAGAAACCAGAGAAACTTTCATGTACTATTTTCCACAATTACTCCATAGTCCAGGAGGCGATGGGAAGGTAATCATATTCTATTAATCAGTATACAATTAACTAATACCTTTGTTATCTAATAGCCATTTGGCTTGCAAAAACCAGGAAGACCAGAGAGAGTCATGTACATGTTAACACTTTTTAGATCTTATGACATTTTCATCTCTTTTCAACCACAAAGGGGAGAATAGAACTGTCTGATCTACTTCTGTAGTTTCTTACTTGATCCTATGACCTATGGCCCACTCTTTATGATTAATTTTTGTGGAGCATATTCAGGAATTCATCCCTTCTCTTCTTCATTCAGCTGACTGTATTATCAATAGTAGGGCCAATATGGGAAAGGTTTTGTTCAGGTGTGGGTGGGAAGACTTATGACCATATTAAAGATAATTTTAAGATTTCTGATTATTTTCTGATGCCATTCCTCTATCTTTCAACAATTGGTAAAAAAAAATTTCCTTCTTAAGACTAAACTGGTTCAAATAATGTTTTTTTGATTTTTGCTACAGATTGGTTTGTATAGCATTTTACTCTGGATCAACAAAATAGGATACTGAAAAAGATAGTGGAGGGGTGAGTGGTGAAACACAGTTTCAGTCAACTCATCCTCACAACAATCTGTCTCAGTATTTAAGCCTGGAATATGGAGCCCAAATCAACATAATAGTTGCAAAGTACAAAATGGGTGAAACCAGACTCATATGAAATGCTATTCATATATGAAAGACATTCAGATATAGAAGAGATAATACAGTTTTTAGTCCTTGTTCTACTAACTTAGCACCATGTGACCTTGTTGGAATTATTTAATCTTCTCTGAGACTCAGCTTTCTAAAATATACAAAGTGGAAAATAATATTTTTCCTCAATAGTATTTTATTTTTCCTAACCAGTGTAAATATAGTTTTCAATATTTATTTTTGTAAAACTTTGTGTTTCATATTTTTCCCTCCCCCTCTCATCTCCCCTCTCCTTAAGATAGCAAGCAATCTGATGTTATACATATACAAACCTATTAAATATATTTTCATATTTGTCATGTTGTGCAAAAAAAAATCAGACCAAAAGAGAAAAATATATGAGAAATAACAAAGACAAAAACACTATACTTTGATTCACATTCAGTCTACATAGTTCTCTCTCCTTGCTTAAGGATGGCATTTGTCAAGTCTGCTGGAATTGTCTTAAATCAGTGTATTGTTGAGAAGAACTAAGTTTATCACAGTTGATATCACATAAACTTGGTGTTACTGTGTACAATGTTTTCCTGGTTACTCTATACAATGTTCTGTTTTTTCTCACTTCACTCAGCATCAGTTAATGTAAATTTTTCCAGACTTCTGTAACCAGCCTACTCATAATTTCTTATAGAACAATAATAATATGTTGCATTCATATACTGTAACTTATTCAGACATTCCCCATTGATGGGCATTTACTCAAGGAAAATAATATTTGAACTACAGATCCCATAAGGTAGTTAAAAAAACACTTTGAAAAAATGTAAAGTGACATATAATTATATAATATCTATAATAGCATTAGTAATCATTAGGTTAATCAACCAAAAACTTATTTTGAGCCAATATTATGATGTATTCTTTTAAAAAGCTAATAATTTTTAATGCATTGAGATAAAGCATTCAAATTAAGGTTAGTCCCACTCAATCTGGTCTGTAGTCAGACCATATCTAGAATATTGTATTTAGTTCAGGGTGCCACATTTTAAGAAAGACATTGATAAATTGGAATACCTCAAAATGAGGTCCAGAAACTGTCATTCTTATAAGGAACAATTCTGTCACTAGTTATGTAACCTTAGACGAAGTGGATGCTTCCTCTGAGACTTGGTTTCCTCATCTGAAAAATTTAGGATTTGACTTGGATGACCTCTAAGGTCCCTTTCACTGCAGTAGAAAGAGTAATACACCTGGATTCAGGAAGAGTCATTCTCCTGAGTCCAAATCTGGCCAAGAATCTGTGTGACCCTGGACAAGTCACTTAATCCTGTTTGCCTCAGTTTCCTTTTCTGTAAAATGATCTGGAGAAGGAAATGTCAAACCTACTTCAGTATCTTTGCCAAGAAAATCTCAAATGGGATCACAAATCAATCAAATATGATTGAAATGACTGAACAATGACAAATTCTGATAATATTTTAAATATTTGAATACACTCTCATATCAAATAACCCCTAGTTATTTCTACTCTAGGTTAAATTCATAGAAACATAGCATGTTAGAGTCAAAAGGCACCTTATTATTATTAAATCATCTCAGTTATATCAGAAGCTTTGTCGTCCTATTTGGGGTTTTCTTGGCAAATAACTGGAATAGTTAACTGGATATAGTTTGCCATTTCCTTCTCCAACTCATTTTACAGGTGAGGAAACTGAGGCACATGAGGTTAAATGACTTGCTCAGAATCACACAGTTAGTGACTGAGGTCAGGTTGAAAATAGTAAACACCCCAAAATGTGAAAATACTAGACTTCAACCTACATTCTCTCTGAAGGTGGATGGTATTACATCCCAGATCTACTGAAATTGTCTTGGATCATTGTATTGCTGAGAAGAGCTAAGCTATCACAGTTGATTATCAGATAATCTTGTTACTGTGTACAAATGTTTTCCTGGTTTGACTCATTTCACACCAGCATCAGTTCATTAAGTCTTCCAGGCTCAGGAAGATGAATCTTCCTGACTTCACTCTCTCCACTGTTCTACCTAGCTGCCCCGTTATCAGAGTAATGGAACTTGTAAGATGAAATAGACCATGGAAATCATTGTGTTCAACTTCACTTTACAGATGAGGAAGAAGAGACTTAATATCATGTTCAAAGGACTAGATATGTTCATCATTACTCCAAAAGGCAAAACTAGCACCACAAACCACCAATTTCTTAAACACCTACTAGATGCAAAATATTTTGATAGAAGAGCTTAGAAAGTTCCTTCCCTAATGGAGCTTGCAATCTAATAGATTTTTGTTTCAACATCAACAAAGAAGTTGCCGGCAATTATATTTACTCAGCAATGGAATGAAATGTTTTAATAAGCTCCCTGTCACTGGAAGTCTCTCAGAGTCAGGATGACCCTCCAAACGAGGTTATTGTAGAGGGGACCCCTGACCTCTGAGGGACCCTTCCACCTCTTAAGTTCTGTGATTCTGTATTCCTAGGACTAGAACCTCATTGTAAAGAACAGGAAAATGGAGGCAGAAAGGAAAGAAATTAAACAGCTTATCCTGAGCTCACAAGGGGAATCCTGAAGACATGGAGGCACGGTAACATTGCTGTGGCTGTAATTAGCCATGCAGTCCAGTGGCTTGGGGGACCCCTGATATTTATATAACCTTAAAATAATGGAACATATAATGTAGCAGAAAGAGCCCTGGAGCTGAAATCAAAGAATCTGAGATTGAATCTTAGCTCCACTAATTCCTACCTGTGTAGCAATGGATAAAATCACAAATTCTCTGAGACTCAGTTTGTAATGTTGTTCAATCATTTTTTCAGTTGAGCCCAATTCTTCATGACCCCTCCCTCCCAGAATGGTTTGCCATTTTCTTTTCCTGCTCATTTTACAGCTGAGGAAACCAAGGCAACAAGGTTAAGTGATTTGTGTGGGATCAAACATCTAGGAAATATCTGAGTTTGAATTTTGAACTCAGTTCTTCCTGACTCTGGGACCAGCACTCTACCCTCTGAGCCTTATTTTACTGATCTGTAAAATGAAGGGAGGTGGACTAGATCTGAGTTTCTTAACCTGAGATCCATGAACTTAGTTTTTAAAAAATGTTTTGATACTATACAACAATATGATTTGTTGGGGCAGCTAGGTGGTACAGTAGATAGAGCACCAGCTCTGAAGTCAGCAGGACTTGAGTTCAAATCTGGCTTCAGATACTTAAACCTTCTTAGCTGTGTGATATTGGGCAAGTCACTTAACCCCAATTACTTCAGCAAAAAAACCCAATAATTGGTTTCCTTTGTGAGTCTGTTTCATATATTTAAGAACATTCTCCTGAGAAAGGAACCATAGGCTTCAACCCACTGCCATGAGTATGAAAAAGATAAAGAATCCCTGCACTAGGAGATCTCTTCCAATTTTAAATCCTTAATTCAGAAGTCTTCTTACCTGAAGCCCCAGAGAAATCCTTGGTTTTTTCATCGCAGGATCTCAGATGTCCCAAGCTAACTACTACCTGCACACCAGGGAACATAGTTCCAGAATCAGAGTTGCTGGGGCTCATTAAGGAAAGAGTTGTTTTTTAGATACTGAAACTCCTTATGAAGTGGAAAGAGCCCTTGGTTTTTGGAGTAAAGGGACCTGTGTTTGAATCTTAGCTCTGCTAATTTCCACTTATGTGGCATTGGGCAAAATTATGTAAATTGTCTGAGACTCAGTTTACTGGAGAGCCTTGGGAACTGCAGTGGGAACAGAGATGGAGGGTGAGAATGGGAACATGGGCATCCTTTTTTGTTCGTAAGACAGCATGGTGCAGTGGGAAAGAGTGCTGGATTTGCAGTCCAGGAAACCTGGCTTTGAATCCTGCCTCAAATGACCCTGACAACATCTTGAAGCCTTAGTTTCCTCATCTGGCTTCTTCTCCAGCTCTCAATCTATGCTCTTGTGTCTGGGAGAATGGAGTAACAGCTCCAGTGCCCCCCTCCCAGGGCTCCGAGAAAAGGATGGACCCAAAGCTCCTCCAGCCAATAGGGAGGGGTTGGCCCTCAAAGGTACAACTGAGATGGAGACAAAGCCCTCCAATGTGCCTAAGGCAGTGTCTCAGGTTTGTGTTCAAATCCTCCCAAGAAGTTGGTAGGCAGGGTGTTTCCTCATAGCAAGAGCCCCCAGATAGTCAGGGTTCCCCTCTTCCTCTACCTTGTTGCCAGGGATCACAAGCATCAAGCACTGAGACCCCCACCAGACACCCAAAGTCAAAGTTGCATAGCAGGGTTGTCAGCACTTCCCCTGCCAGGATCTAGTCCCACCTGATATCTGCAAGCCCAGAAAAGCTGCTCTGGTACTCCTGCCCCAACAGGGCTCCGCTTCCATTCTCCTCCCTCTGCCCTCCAAGGTCATTCCTCTTTGTCACTTTTTCACCTGGCAGAGCTGGCTTAGAGTAGCCACTAGTGTGCTGGACTTGATTGACATCAGGAGGCACTGGGTTCAAATCCTACCTCAGAAAGTTACTATTGTGTGACCTCTGAGGAATCACTTCTCTGGCCCTCAGCTTTCTTATCTGTAAAATGGAGAAGGGAGTGGGGAGATGGACACAGCTTGAAATTCCATGTGCATCTTGGGCAAGTATTGTAATTATAATCCTTGCATGGGACAAGGGGACAAAAGTGTGCCCTCAGTGGGGAGGGGGCAGGAGAAAAGAAAGGGTAAGGCTTGGAAGGAGACAGATTCCTGGTATCCCCAGGATAAATCAAGGTGCCACAAAAGGGTAGGATGTGAAAAAGTTCACTGCTATCTTGTCATCTGACAGCTTTCTATTTTAACTAACTGTTCTACCTAGCTCTCTCATATTATACTGCTGACTACTGTAAGTGCTCTCTCATTAAATATATGAATTAAATATTCACCTTCTAAATTCAGCAACCTGGGGCAAAGCTTCAGTCACCCTAATCTAGTTAGGGCTGTGATCTTGAGATTCCAAACCTCTAGAGAAAATTTGACCTGGCTCCTTAGTGGGACTCTATCAAAGGATATTTTCTCTCCTTGTTATCTAAGGAAGCATAATTTTTTTTGAGTGATCCCTTTATTAATGACTGCACTTCAAAAGCCACAGACAAAATAAGGTAGAGGATTAATCAATGCTTGATTAATTTGGAGTTGTCTCAATGGCCAATAAAAATAATATGGAACAACAACAACAACAAATCTATTTTTACCTAACTTATCCGGAATGACTTTTTATAATCTGTGCTCACTGGGCCTTTATGTGCAAGTGCTTTTTCTTTACCTATATGCAGTCTCAGGCTGATGAAATTTGCAGAGCTACATGTTTCATTTAATGCACTGTTTCAAGGTTCCCGCCAGCCTTTTTGGAGGGCTGCTTTGCTACTGGCACCCAAAATCTATTCCAAAGAATTTTGCAAAGGGATTTTAAAAAATTAAACATCCCTGTTCAGAATGTAAAACCCAGTGTGTGTAACTCTTGTGGTTATTTTTTCTCCGGTTTTGCAGTCTGGGAAATACACAAGTCAGATGGCTGACCAAAGACAGCGGACTTTGTCGACATCTGGAGAAGCTTTATATGAAATTCTTGGTCTACAGAAGGGGGCCTCACAAGAAGAAATTAAGAAAACTTACAGGTACAGATGCAGTGATGGCACTTCCTGTGGGGCTAGTGACTCCTATTTTATGATTGATTTGGTGCCACTGATGAAAGAAAATGCTTTTCCATCTAATAGCAGATCATTTGAATTTAGGACCTCATGACCTATCTGTTCTAAGATATTTGGCAATGGAGATTGATTATAAACTCCTTAAGAGTAAGGACCATTTATTTCATTTTATTAATATTTGGGATCTAGTATAGAATATCTACTGCGCTAGGCATTTGATGAAGTGCTCCTTGATTGATTGATTGATCTAGAAGAACTGGCCTCACAGTGGAATTCTGTTATAATCTCAAGTTTAGAGGACCAGGATAATAATATAGGCATCTTAAGTTTTCAGTATAACAATGAGACAGATAGACTCTTTGGTATGCTGGGGAATCATGATTTGGTCTGTTGCTTATGGCAGAGGAAGGCACAGAATGTACAGGGGGCCTTGTTTGACACTGTGAGCTGAGAACAAAATATTCCTAAACAAAGGTAATTTAGGAAGAAGTTTGTTAAATCGTCCAACAGAGAGGAGAGCTGAAATAGGTGGCTTTGCTGACCCCAAATCTCTAAAAGTTGCATATTATATAAGACACAATAAAGGAGAAAAGAAATAGTAGCTGATTGGTTAATACATAGTAAGTTTTCCAAATAAGGCACTTTTGATTAAACTTCACATAGGTTAATTTAAAATGTACTTCTCAGGAAACCAAAATTTAGTGAACTTTGCAAACATCAATCATTGAATTTCTTGAAGTTTTCTATGGTCATTATGAAATGAGGTCCCAGTTAAGCATTAAGTTAGTCTGATTATCTAAGCAACACATGTATGTTTTTTTGCCATGCAAAGTTAGTCAAACAATGAAACAGTCTTTCCTGTAATTCAGTACTTAATAGTTTAATTTAAGAATTGGTAACTAATAATTTTTACCTACATACATCTTATAGCAGAGCTCTTCTTAAGCTTTAAAAGCTCTGTCTTCAGGAAAGGGCCCCACATGTGCAAGAATGTTTGTGGCAGCTCTTTTTGTGGTGGCTAGAAACTGGAAACTGAGTAGATGCCCATCAATTGGAGAGTGGCTGAATAAATTATGGTATATGAATGTTATGGAATATTATTGCTCTGTAAGAAATGACCAACAGGATGATTTCAGAGAGGCCTGGAGAGACTTGCATGAGCTGATGCTGAGTGAAATGAGCAGAACCAGGAGATCGTTGTACACGGCAACAACAATACTATATGAGGATCAGTTCTAAGGGACATGACTCTCTTCAACAATGAAATGCTTCAAACCAATTACAATTGTTCAGTGAAGAAGGCCATATACACCCAGAGAGAGGGATGTGAAATGTGGACCACAACATAACATTTTCATGTTCTCTATTGATGTTTGCTTGCATTGTATTTCCTTTATCGGATTATTCTCTCTTATAGATATGATTTCTCCTGAACAAAAAAATGATGTGTGGCAATAACTATACATATATTCTATTTAAGTATTCTAACATAATTATCATGTAGTGGATATCCTGCTATCTAGGGGAGGGATGGGGAGTAGGGGGGAAAAATTTGTAACAGAAAGCTTTGTAAGGGTTAATGTTTAGGAATTACCCATACATATGTTTTGCAAATAAAAAGTTTTAATAATAAAAAAAATACAAAAAAAAAAAAAAAAAAAAGCTCTGTCTTCTCACAACCTGCCTGGTTAGCTCTATCCTAAGCAAAGAATGCAATATTCTGTGCTTGGGAGCTCCAGGGCTCAGGTCCATATGGGGAAGAAGCAATGGAGTCAGGGTCGGAAGGCCCATGTTCAAGGTCTCTTTGTGTGACTCTTATAAACTGGGACAAGTCCTTCATTTATAAACTCTCATGTTCTTTCTAGCACCAACATTTTGTTTTTCTTTTAAATCCTTATTAGAAAGATTATTTTCAAATTAAAACAATTCATGCTTATTAGTACACGTTGTAAAGCATTTTTAGACATTTTCAGCTTTGTTGTTTTTTAAATGAACTTGAGGAGGATATCTAAGGTACTTAACAATTCTGTGATGGTGTTATTTTCCTTCTTCCAATCAGAAATTGACATTTTCTCTACAACTCTCATGTTGGCAGTTACTGATTAATTATCAAGTAACAATTCAGTATTTAATTCACCTTAACTTATACTAATTTTAAAGTTTATTTTTCTTCAGTCTATTTAGAAGGAGGGACCTAGAGTAAATAACAAACAATGTAGCCTGTTGAGCTAAAGGAGATCTAGAAAGCTTCATTTCTGAGGGGAAAGGCCTGTCTCCGGTTTAAAAAATTCTTGCAGTATGGTTCTGCTGACCTGCTGTGTGGGCATAAGTGAGGAATTTAGCCCATTCATATCTTGCTTTCTCCACTTCTAAGAAAGAAGGATCATAGTGCAATAGTTGGAATGGACCTAAAAAAGCTATCTGTTCTGGCCCCATTTTATAGCAAAGAAAACTGAAACAACCAACAAAGTTAAATGAGTTACTAAAGGCTGCACAGATAGTGAGTTGTAGAATTAGACTTGGAACCCAGCGCCTTCTGACTCCCAAACCAATACTCTTTCCATTACACCATATTGCCTTAAATAGGAAATCTGCCTTCCAGCCTATTTTTATACATCTTAAAAGAAAGGGACAATCTGTTTATTTGATCTGACCAATTTAAATGAAAAAAAAAAACCTTTTATGTTAGCCAAAAGGCCAAAAACCAATGAATTAGGCTGTAATTATATGGAATAAATGACTCAAACAAGAAACCAAACATATAATACGATTTAGAAACTCCTTTCAAAGAGGCTCTAGCCTAAATTGGATGTTTCAGCCCACCATCACAAATAGTGCAAACTGAGATTTCCACTGTGATATGGAAGTGCCAATTTGGTTATAGAAAATTTTGTTACAATAGCAATGATGGTCCAAATGACAAGGGATTTTCATCTCCTGTTCCATGTGAGTGTCTAATGTAGACAAAACTTTTGTCTCTTTGTGTTTTACTAGATTTTTCCAAAGCAAATATTCCTTAAGCTGAGAGGAGAGGGGAACAGAGAGGGAGGTATTGATACCTGTCTGATGTGGATCTCCTATCTTGACTCACTAAAAGTGACTCCCAAATCCCTGGTTTTGACCATCCTTCTATACCAACTCCTACCCAAAGGAGCAACATTATGTAGGTGACAGTGCTTCAACAACAATCCCTATCCTGCTTCAGACAGCAAACACTCCTATCGAATAATATCTTTTAAAAATCTATCTTGCTCAAGTGAATGTGACTTGTAATAGCTTTTCTTACTGTTTTTTAATCAAAAAATTATGGGTCATTTCCTAATTAAGGTGCTAATTGTGCTGGGTTGTTTACAAGTTTTATTAATTATAATATAAAGCCTTTTCATGTAATTCACATCTTGCTATTAATTTTGTTTTAATATCACACAAATATTATTTTTTCCGTTGATTGGGATAATAGTATGCTGCCAAAGGCATTCACATCTGCCTAAGTAACACATTTGTATTCTATCAGGTATTCATAATGTATGAGGGGGCTGAAAATCCACTGAGAATATCAGTCTTACATTCAGGGATCTGGATTAAAGCAGTTGCAATATAGTAAAATTAAAATCCAGGCAAATAAAATAAAACTACCAACTGTTTGATCTACAGATTGTCCCTTTCAACTCTGCTTGGGCTTCTAAAAAGTAGAAAATGGAGAAGAAGAAATTCAAAAGGAGATTCAGATTTCTAACTGAAAGAAGTTTGTTGTAGTAGAAAGGATCCATATATTGGGTGTTCCTGTTCAAA
The DNA here is from genome assembly GCA_023553655.1 of Myrmecobius fasciatus. Taxonomy (NCBI): domain Eukaryota; kingdom Metazoa; phylum Chordata; class Mammalia; order Dasyuromorphia; family Myrmecobiidae; genus Myrmecobius; species Myrmecobius fasciatus. The sequence goes on from JAJPUD010002973.1 coordinate 213,116, forward strand.
TCTAAATTCTACAGTTCTTTATCCCTCATGATCCCTCTGGTATACTTTTAAGATAAAGTTCAGTTATATAAGAAACCTGAAATGTTTTTAGGTAATATTGTATGTGTTTTATTCTCTGAAAGACTGTTATGTCTCTGAATCCAAATGTTCTAGTTTTCCCTACTTTAAGAGTTTTTTCCATAAGTTTTTACTTTTCCCTGAACTTCTACGAACTATCTCCATAAACATAACTAGCTCCAGAGAGCAAGAAAATGGTTTGTCTATTTATTCCTCCTTCATAGAATTTATCTAGCTAGAGGACCATGTCCCTACCTTTCATTTATTTTAGGGAGCTAGCCTTTCTACTCAAGAATTCTTATAGGCTATAGAATTGAAGAGGAAAATAATCTTAGGTGTTATCAGTTTATAGATGATGAGACTGAAGAACAGAAATCCCAAGATCACATAGCTGATAAGGGGCCTGATCTAGAATTCAAACTCAAACCCTCCTATTGTCATAGAACCTTCTAGGGGAGTAAAAGTCTCTCTTGTTCCACATCATCTAAAACAAGATTACATTGATGAGCCATCTAATGCATTTGGATCTCTTCCCTTCCCCCAGATGGCTTAGCTTATAGAAATGAACATATCAGGCTTGTAATGCCTCAGTTTTTGGGGCACTATTTTAAAAGTCTTCCTGCTTGCTCTTCACAGAGGAGAAAAAAGGGATAATAAGGCACAAGACAGCTATCAGATAATGAATGGATTTGTGTAATATTACCATGATTTCTTGTGTTTTTGTAACATTGCTCCATTATACAGCTTAACGCTGCATTTGTACCCACTGTCATGTACCTTCTGATGGTTGAGTAGTTCATGGTCTAGAAAACTTAATTATTAAATAAATTCCTCATTTTTATTTCCAAGACTCTTTTTTTTGGCTGAGGCAATTGGGGTTAAGTGACTTGCCCAGGGTCACACAGCTGGGAAGTGTTAAGTGTCTGAGACCAAATTTGAACTCAGGTCCTCCTGAATTCAGGGCTGGTGCCCTATCCACTGTGCCACCTAGCTGCTCATATTTCCAAGACTCTTAAGCCCATTGTTAATATGATCCCCAATATCTCATTATTAGCATCATCTCATTTAATCTTCTTAACAGTAGAATTAGTTGGAAGCAGATATCACATCTCCTACTTAGGCTTAGTGAGTGTGATATATAGGGACACAAATTCCTGTAAGTCTCTCTCTGATTGAAATTCTTCACTTGACACTTGATAGTTTGAACCTTTACCAAGTAGCAATTCATTTGGGTTAATGAATCCTTCATGTACAAATATTTTACAAGACAAACACCCCTGAGAGAATGAAGACCCACTAGTCATTCACACTTTTTACTTGGTTTAATTAGATTGTCCTTCTACAATTATTGAGTTAAAACTTACAGTTTAGAGCTTAGAGTGGTGAGACAATAGAAGGAAGAAAAGTTATTTTGGTGCCTGGGACACTCTGAAGGAGAGGAAAAGCCTAGAAGATAGAATGTTAAAATGAGAGACTTTGGGCAGACCAGGTGTCCAGGAGGTTAGGGGAAAGAAAATACAAAGGATGAGAAAAGATCAAGAAAAGGGAAGTGGGAAAGCACCAAAGATAATTTTATTTATTTTTCAATTTTACTTAGGCCCCTTTCCCTGTCATATTGAGGCAAAAACTGAAGCACCAAAGAATTGACTTGATTGCTATCAATTTTCCACTTGCCTTTGAGATAATTACATAGTGATTAGACAATAGAATGCATACAAAGTTTGGAATTCATTCTATTTATGAGATCAAGTCAAACAAATGACTTGATTCTGCAGAAGAAGTTGATCTGATTCCACATTTTCCTTAGTAACCTGAATTTGGTAAATATTCTTGGCCAAGCAACTACCAGCTGGCAGGTCTTTAGGCAATATATGGATCTCTGGACACTTTGGCTGCATTTGATTAAATGGCTATATACTTGTTAAATGACAGGGCATATGGAGAGGAATGCTGTGCTTTCATTCCCAAATTGGTAAGTTGTTAATATATACCACCTGCTGCTACCTAATTATAGCCGAAGCTGGTTAGGCAGATCTGAATACCTAGCAGTCACTAGGCTTGTCCTAGTTTCTCTAAGAGAATCTGAGTACCTAGCAATCACTAGATTTGTCCTAGTTTCTCTAAGAATATCACAATTTCAAAGCAGAGTCTTGTTTCCAATCTCTTGCTGGGTTGTATATAGGGACAGGACATTGACAATACCCCTTTGCATTTTTCAAAAATCTGGGATTTCATCTGTATGGATATCTATCTTTCCCTGCCCCTCCTCCCTTTCAGTTTCTTTTGCATATAGGATCACAGTTCTTAAGCAGGAAAAATCCTCACAATCTAATCCAATTCTCTCATTATACAGATAGGACAAGTAAGTCTCAAGGAGCCAAGGTCAACAAGGTAATTAGTGTCAGAGGCGGAATTTTAACTCAGATCTTCTGACACTAAAAGCAAGGGTTTTCCCCCTTTTAACACATGGCCTCCCATATCACTCTAGGCTTACTGTTCCTTAGGAAATATTGAATAAGGGGATGAAGGGAGGATCTTTATTTCATTTTAACTTGAGATAAAAGGTTAATAGCTGTTTATTTTGTCTTGTAACATCATGTTAAGATATATGGCATAATGTTAGGGCCTTTGATGATGTTGGTCCTGGGTAAGCTAGGAGGTAAACCTGCCTGCTGCTCTTCCCATAGAAAGGATAGTTGAAATGCTACTTGACTTTAAGCCATTATACCTCACCAGGTTTCATCTATAAAGTAGAGGAATTCAACTACATCAGCATAGGGTAGTAGATAGAAAAATGGATTTAAAAACAGAAGACCAGAATTCAAATTCTGCTTCTGTTACCAAGAGAATCTTGAAGCAAGTCACTTTCCTTTCCTGGATCCTAGTTTCCTCATTTGTAAAACTCCTTTCATGTTCTTAATCTTGACCCTTTCCTCTCTAGTATTAGGATAATGAAAAGGTGTAGAAAGTGATATCTAGGTTACCTTGCTTACGAGGCTAATTTTTCTTCCATAAAAATTTTTTTAAATGTTATTTATTTTTTGTTTTTAATTTTTAATAGTTTTTTATTTTTCCAAATTCAAGCAAAAATAATTTCAAAATTCACCTCTGCAAAACCTTGTGATCCAAATTTTTCTCCCTCACCCTTCCCTTCTCCCCTAGATACCAAGCAATTTGATGTAGGTTTAAGATGTTTTAATTCTTTTCCCGCTCTCTGTTGATGTTTGCTTGCATTTTGTTTTCCTTCTCAGGTTTTTTTCTTATATATCTGATTTTTCTTGTACAGCAAGATAACTGTATAAATATGTATACATATATTCAATTTGTCATGTATTTTAACATAATTAACATATATAACCTGCCATCTAGGGGAGGGGCTGGGGGGAAGGAGGGAAAAATTTGTAACAGAAAGCTTTTCAAGGGCCAGTGTTGAAAAATTGCCTATGCATGTTTTGCAAATAAAATGCTTTAATAAAAATAAAAATAAAAAATAAATATGTGTAATTCTTCTAAGCATATTTCCATATTCATCATGCTGTGCAAGAAAAATCAGATTAATAGGGGAAAAAATGAGAAAGAAAAAAATCAAGCAAAGAAAGACCATAAAAAGGTGAAAATAGTATTCTGCTTCCATTTAGAAGGTTTCAAACCCATTTCATCATTCTTCACGGTTTCATGTTGAACTTTCTGGAAACAACAAAACAAAACTTCTCTGAGGTACCTCCAAACCATGCCAAGTGAGAAAAATTCTGCTTCCACCCTGAGCAGGAAGAAATTCAATTACCACAATACCTTCCCTCCCCTGCCCTCAAATAAATGTAGTCTGAGGTGTTTTTATCCATATTTATCAGTCATTACAGGTAAAGAAAGAGACTGTTCATGAATAAAGTAAAAGTGTCAGAGGGACTCATATCCAGTGGGAGAAGGGTAAATATTTGCAAGATCAAATGATGACTCAAACTCAGAGATTAATTTTAATTAATCCTTTATCAAGCACTAATTTGTTTCCTGAATCTTAAATATTCCCATTAAGGAAGAAAGGATGGTACGCCCTGCTCATTCCTGTTGAGTTCAGGTCCTTGATCCTGTCAATGCCTCTCTCATCCCTTTCTATCAGTTAAGCACTGCTATAGATTATTTATTCAATGATCTTTCATTTATTCATTCAAATAATATTTATTTAACTCCTACTATGTGTTTTACACACACACACACACACACACACACACACACACACACCTCCCTCAATAAACTTAAATGGTTCCCTATTATCTTCAAGATCAAACATAAAATTCTCTTTATGGTTTTTAAAGCTCCTTACCACCTATCTTTCCCTAACTTTTCCAGGTTTCTTATACTTTACTTTCTCCCACATCCTCTACAATTCAGTGACACTTGTCTTGCTGTTTCCCAAACACACATGGCTTCTGACTCCAAGCCTGGCTGTCTCTATAACTATTAATACTCTTCTTCCTCCCCTCAGCCTCTTGTTTTTTTCCCAAGATTTAATTCAAATTCCACTCTCTCCAAAAGACCTTTGCCATTTCCCCACATCTTCTGTGACTATTATGTTTCCTGTGAGACTCTCTTCCAATTGCCATACATGTATGCATGTCTTAGGTTCCCTCTTGACAGAGTTTTGCTATCAGGAGCTGGATGATCACTTGTCCTTGACTTAGGAAGGATCCCGTATGGACTAGATAGGCTGTGAAGTCTTAATAAAGATTCTCTAATTCTGACTCAAACTTCAGGATTCCAAGATGGGCAAGATTAGAATGTCCTGACATTGTAAAGGCATGGGTCAAGTTCAAGTTTCTCTCCCTCTCCCTCTCCCTCCCTCCCTCCCTCCCTCTCTGCCTCCCTTCCTCCCTCTCTGCCTCCCTCCCTCTCTGCCTCCTTCCCTCCCTCTCTCTGTCTCTCTCTCTCTCTGTCTCTGTCTCTCTGTGTCTCTCTGTCTCTCTCTCTCTTTCTCTCTCTGTCTCTCTCTCTGTCTCTCTCTCTCTCTCACACACACACACACACACACACACACACACACACACACACACACACA
>JAJPUD010002973.1:218235-267350 GCA_023553655.1 Myrmecobius fasciatus
ACACACACACACACACACACACACACACACACACACACACACACACATACATGACTAGTAAGAAATGGATCAGAATCCTGGAAACAATGTTTAGGGATGTGAGGAGTTGGGTCTATAAAATAGCATCCTCCGTGTGTCACTATCACTTTTATAGAGGATTTTAAGCATTCTTCTATGTTTGGAAGAATAGAGGCTGACAGATGTGGGTTGCTCCATGTATAAAACAGAATTCTCTACTTGATGATTTTACTGGACAATGTAAAAAGTCAACTGGTCAGAATTTCAATATAACTTCTAAGTTGCTTCTGCTAGCCATAGCATAACTTATATTCGTGGCTGTTACAGAAGTTATTCATGTCCAAGTCAATTAAAAATTGAACTAAGATTTTTACAAACAGAATTAGAATTATATCTATTGGGTTATTAAAATAAATGTTGTTTGATCTGTAGTTGTCTACCAGTCTGAAGCAAAATTTTAGTCAAAATATACATAGTATCAAACGAGCATGCCTTCTTAGATTTTTTGACCGCTAGATGAGACAGTGGATAGAATGCTTGACCACTAGTCCAGAAAACCTTAGTTCAAATCCTGCTTCAGACATTTATTAGCTGTGTGATTGAACAAATCTTTTAACTTCTTAGCTTGAGTTGCTCCATACTTAAAATGGGAATAATAGTAAATGGCACATATTTCCAGGTTTGTTGTGAAGATAAAAGATGATATTTGTAGAGTGCTTTGCAGACCATACATTATATAAATTCTATTTATTACATCACTTTAATTGTCATTATTAGTGTGATGAAATTTATTCCACATGTATATGTGATTGTGTGTTTTATGGGGCAAAATAGCTCAGTCCATAATCCTAAAACCAAATGGTCATGGTATATATGACATTAAGAATTGTTATATTCATATTTTTAAAGAATGGGGCTATGATATTCCTTTCTTTGGTATATATTGTGGCTTCTCCATGTTTCATGAGTTGCCACAATTAAAAAGTAATTAATGCACAGCCAACCAATCTTCTGGTAGTAAAACTCTACACTTAGATAAACTGGTCCTTAGATAACATGTACAGAATCTGCCACCGGCCTCATACCTGAAACCATTTCACTTTGGTAAAACATACCAGAGCTTCAATTCTGATGGCGTAGCATCTGAGAGCCCAGCAACACCTTCACACTATAGTAAAATAGCAGAATAGGGCCCAAAACTCTCTCCTTAATCACATAGAGTGATACTTGATGTGCATCACTTTATTCCTGAATGAATTTATAGTTGTACAAACCCTCAGTGATACAAATTTTAAGAGTAGCTAAGAGGCTTAGTTAAAGTATAGATATGGTAGATAGTGTCACAACTCATAAATCCTAATCATCCTCATGAGCAAAGGAGATAAAAAAGACTTTGCTTGGTTCTAGAGAGGTAATGAGTAGACCTTAAAAGGATCCCAATTTCAGAAATTGGGCACAGATTTCCTATCAATTAGACTTTAGATTCTGAATATATTCTATCTGAAAATGGGATAGTTTACCTTGTGAGAAAAAAAAACCCACTACTCAAAATGGGAAAACAAAATATGAACATACTATACAGAGGATTCATTTATGAAGTGTGGAGAAGGTGGACCAGGCAATCTCTTCAACTCTAGAATTCCATTCCCCAATGAATTAAAATTATGATTGATATAAAACTGTTTCTAATATTAAGTATAGCATTCATTATATTTTTACAAATAAATAATCTTCATCGGTTTGGGGAGTTTTATAACATTATTATATCATGCATTATGCTTCTATAAATAAATCTCCATTATTTCAGGGAATTTCATAGCTCCCTCTTATAATTCTATGGAAATAGCTGGATAAAACCTGGGATAGGATATCCCCAAAGGGCTAGTGACTATTGGTAAAAACTACTTGAAATCAACCTCCATCACTGGCATTTAAGATTTTCAAAATCTGGAGTTGACTTTGTCTCCACAAAGTCCTACTTACAAAGATCTTGAACATGGAGTTGTTTCTGGCTTCTCAAAAGTTGTATATATAGAATATAAGCTTTGGCAGATTTCATCAGGCTGATATGTTTTTAAACACAGTCCTGGCAGCAGCTTGTGTCTATTTTTGAGGCAGCTAAGTGACACAGTGGATAGTCTTGGATTTAATCTTCTTTAGCCTCAGTTTCCTCACATGTATAATGGGGGCAATATGAGTACCTACCTTGCCAAGCTGTTGTGAGGATAAAATGAGATACTATTTGCAAAGTGCTTTGCAAACCTTAGAGTGCATGTAAATGCTAGCTATTATTAAGGTAACTCCTGTCTTAAGGCCCATTAATATGAGACTTTTTTTTGCTGGAGACAGAAGCCTTGGCCTTTGTGAGAAGCAAAGCAGACCTGTTGATGGAAAATTTTCAGTTCTCAGTCATTTCCCCTTTGGAGAGATTCAAGAGGGATTTCCCTTTTGGGACTCCCCAAGTGAAAAATCTTCTTCAAGTGTGGAATCAGCTTCCAACTTTGAGAGAGAAAATGGAGTAACTAATTCCACTTGAAGTTGCTAAAGGAAAGAATCTGAGAAGATGTGAAAGGAGCTCAAAATCTCCATCATGTTCTTATTTCCAACTTGCTATTCTAGAGACTTTGAGAAGTCTTCCTTTGGTAGGATCAAGGAAAATCTCTCTTGGTTGAACTGAGTAATCTTGCTCCCAATGGTAGAGCTTCTTCTTTTTGTATTGTTGGGTGTATATTTACTATGCATACCTTTCCTGATTTCTTGTTTTGTTATGATTTGGGCAAATGGCTTCTTTGCTACATGTGTTCATAGAGGAATTGGTATTTGGTTAGCCTTGGATATAGAGCTTGGAATCCTACCTTCACTCAAAATGACAAAGAAATTAAAAGTTAGTTGAGAATCAGTCATATTCCATAGATGAAAAACATTTAAGAAAGCAGATAGAAATACTGCTAGCCAATAATCCTTGTCTGTGATAACAGAGTGGTGCTCTCCAGGACCAGCCTCCACTTTCCTTTCCTGGCAGGAATTATGTCTCCATTGGAGAAAAGTGGAAAGGGTATGGGGTGGGGAGAAAAGAATAGATATGCCTATTCTTCCTCCTTTTGAGCTGCACATGTGGTCTTCTTCCCTACATCTGAGGTTCTCTTTTTTCATACATTATAATTGTTAATACTTTCTAAATATAAGCATAAATGAGAGCAAAGAGACTCATCATTAGCAAGTATCTGTTGATTAATGCCTTGGTAATGGCAAACCAGGAAACAAATACAAAATGTTCCTCTGCCCTAGGTCACCCTCCTTTGATTTATGGTGACAGTTACAAAATGGCAGAAAAGTGGACAAAAAAGTGATAAGAATCACTATTCCTGGAAATCTATAAGCATTAACTTAGCTGTTGGTTCTCTTTAAGTGTGAGATCCTTGCCCAGTGGACATAACATTAGAGGAATTGAATCACATGAATGCCTGACATTCTTGCTGTAATTAACTCAGAAGACAAATGAAAGTTATAGCTAAATGGAAATATGGCTCTCAAGTTTTCCTTAGAGAGGCAAATCAAAGAGTTTGTGGAGTTGGTTTTATCCAAAGACTAAGACGCATCCTTTCTGATCAATTATGGAAAAACTTAGTTATGCTGATCAGACAATGATCCAAGACAATTTCACAATGATGAAAAATGATAGCCATTTTCACAGAGAAAATTAATGAACTCTTAATGCAGATTAAAACATGTTTTTAAGTTTCTTCATTTTTCTTGGGGTTTTTTGTCTGTGGTTTTTTTTGCAACATGACTAATATGTAAGTGTGTTTTACATGACTTCAATGTATAATTGATATCAAATTGCTTGCTTTCTCAAAGGAGGGGAGAGGGGCAGGATGAAGGAAGAGAATTTTGAACCAATTTTTTTTAAATGAATGTCAACAATTTTATACATTTAATTGGGAAATATTTAGCAAAATAAATAAAAATATGTTGAAAAAAGAAACATCTTTCATAAGATACTTGGTTGCCTTACACTGTAGCATTTATATATTTGTAAAAAGACTACCTTGAAAATAATTGTGACTTTTGCACCAACATCTGTTGCACAAACTAAGAAGGTAGAGAAATTCTGCAGGGAACTCAGTAAAAATATTTAAATTAAATCAATCAATGCACTTTAATGTTTGATGATTTCAATACAAATGTGAATATTTCACTGAAAGTACAGTGGAAAATATGCTGAAAATCATAATTCAAAGAGAGGAAATGAGGAATCCCAAATGCTTATAAACTAAGTAGAAATCTTGTATTATTTGTCATGAATACTTTCTTTGAGAAGAGAGTTGGGAGTCAATGGATATGATAAATATTGCACAAAATCACAAATAAAAATGATTACATTTGAAGAGATTAAAAATTCTTGCTTATGAATGTGAGATCATTTTTGAATCAGCTGTTTGTATACAGTCAGACTATAGTTTTGTTAAAGCAAAATCAATGCCAAATGATAATACTAAAATGAGAATATATGCTATCTAATTAAGGCAACTTCAACTTGATCTATTTAAGCAAATTGTAGATGCCCCTCCCCAAAAGGAAGTGGATAAAAAAACAGGCCTTGATTTGGAATAGTCCTATTCCCTAAGGATGTTAACTGATGTCAGTCAGTTCTTACAGTGAGACCAAAAGTGCCTAGAAATTGCTCATCAGTCAATCAATAAACATCTTTTACGTGCTTAATATGTGCTAGAAACTCAATCTCCTTACTAAGTGGAAAGATATAGCAATTAAGAGTAATAGTACCTTTGAATACAAACTCATTTGTAAAATCCCATGGAGAAAAGTGGTGAAAGAGTATGAGAAGCATCATCACCTTACAAAAAAGTGTGGTGTGGCATGGAAGGAAAATTTTATAGAAAGCTTGGTGAAATTTTGGTGAATTAAGCCAACTATCTCAAAGATTTTTTAAGGATGAAACACAAAGTAAAACAATGAGACAAAAAAAATGAAAAAGATGTGCAAAAAATTTTACAATAGTTTTTCTTGTAAATGACAATGTAAATAACATATTTAGTCCCTAACATTGCAGTGCTGTCTAAAGGAGATGATATTCAAGAAAAAAAAGAAGAAATGAGGAGCACAGTTGAACTAGATCAAGTATATAAAAACAAATGTTTGTACTAGAGATAATGCAACTTTGAAGGTTTCAGGAAATGATTTTCAAGAAATCTTAAAGAAGGGAAAATATAATAGGTTTAGAATAAAACCTTCAACCTTATTATTAACCAAAAGAAACCAAGGAAATACCCCAACTAATTTACCTACTTTACTAGTTTTACAACATGTTAAAAAGATCAGTATATATACTTATTGAGGGATCCTTGATGAAGGTAATCAAAGGGAATAATTGGGATTTTTTTTCAAATGGCATTCAATAGCATACTATATCATTATAGACACACAAATGACCAAAAGCTTTGAAAAATATATGATCCCCCTCCAGTTATCATTAATTATTAAAAGGCATTTTCTTAGAAGGAACAAAATGCCCTAAGGCCTGTCCTCTAAGGTATTTCTTATACACACATTAAAATAATTTATGATTCACTGGAAGTGGTAGCAACAAGGATAAGTTTGTCTGATGACCCTCTGATTATAAATAATAGGGCATAAAATAGAGTGTTTTCCTCTAGCCTCATAGATGTTTAGTATAGGGTCCATATCATAGTGAGATTCTTGATAGATGGTTAAGAGTAACTTGTGTGTGTGTGTGTGTGTGTGTGTGTGTGTGTGTGTGTGTGTGTGTGTGTCTGGTGAGGCAATTAGAATTAAGTGACTTACCCAGGGTCACACAGCTAATAAATGTTAAGTATCTGAGGTCACATTTGAACTCAGGTTCTCCTGACTTGAGGATTGGTGTTCTACCCATTGCTGTTCCCTCGTTTCTCATTTTTACAGATGAGATGGTACTGATTTTATCAAAGCTTGAAATAATACATGGCTTGCTAAGACACATCTATAATCACTCAAGGGAGTTTGGCCTATCTACACTTGAAAAACTTACTGGATGTAGAATGCCTACCATCCAAAAATCAATATTCTTCAAGGGACATTAAATGGCTACCGTAATATAGGCTTTTGCCCATGGAAAATCATTGACGAGACAAATGACAGAGAAGAGACTTTTCAACCCCCTTGGGGAACTACAGATAACCTCTAGTGGGAATAAAATATAACAGACCTAGCCTAAAGAAGTGGAGACAGAATCAATGTATGTTATATTGTGATTTATTGAATATCAGTCTCTAAAGACTCAAAATTGAAGATCATCCAAAAGGAAGTAAAAAGATACATGCTGAGCATAAGTAAACTACAAAATATTACTCAATAAAAAACTGCTTAGAAAAGACTAAAAAATTCCATGAGAAATATATCTATTCAGACATGGAGTTGTACCAATCATGTAGCATGATCAAGGATTAGTTCAAGTGCTCTATGCAGTGTCAAGACTTCTAGAAGAATGCCTTTAGCATATTGGGTGAACCCTTTCTGGAAGATTTACAGAAGGACATGGCAAGAGTCATGAAAGTTGAGAAAGGGTGAATGAATTGTAGGTCTCATTTTGGAGGGAATACCTACTCAATGAAATCACAAGACAACCAAGCATCAAAGTACAATTTGTGTTTTTTTAATGGTGATTACATTGAATACTATTATATGGCAATCTACACTTTTAAACAAAATGACTTTTTAAGAGGATTATATAGATTTCTGGAAAAGTAGAGATATAAAATTAACGAAACTAAGAAATGTCATCTTCACTGCCACTAGGGGTCAGTAGTTGATACTAAATACAGCTGGAAAAAAGATTAGTTTTTCAAAAGACAGAATTGTTTCTGTTGTGCAAATCTATCTTATCTGACTGGAATCATAAATATATGGACACCCAATACCCAGAGAAGATATTAATCATCACTGGGGGTGATACTGGAGAAGAATTCTACTTGCAAATGTGATAAAATAAGTGAGCAGTATGGATCTCATGGAGTATATTTTACATGCTTCATGATGATTCTCAATTTATAAATTATGTGGCAAATGCTAGTACAAAAATACTTGTTAGATAATATCTTAATCAAGATGTAGTTCCAATCAGATTTTAGAAGTAGGCAGTTTACTAGTCTAAGACTCATTAAGAATTCTTCCCTAGGTCCCTAGTCCTACTCAGGACTTGACTGGGATCCTTTCAATTTTCAAATATACTTAGAATTTAAACTGGTACAATGTTAGCTCCTTGAAGGCAGAGATTTTTTTCTTTGGTATCTCTAAATTATTGAAAATAAGTAGTAATTTTAAAAATCTTTCTTGAATTGGCTTGTCTATTGTAACTCTGACATCCTTCTGATACCAAAATGTTTTCTATCACTCTAGAAAAGTGGTTGGTATAGCAAGGTATAAAAAAAAGTGTGTATTCATTGGTCGGGAAATAGTTGAAATAATGATGACATATGAATGTAATGGAATATGTGTTCAGTAAGAAATGATACCTATGAGGAATACAGAAACAAGTTGTATGATTCAAGGTAAAATAAGTAAAATGTGTACTAAGAGAACAATTGATGTTAATATTTACAGCATTGTAAATATTGTTCTTCAGGCATTTTCAGTTATGTCTGACTCTTCATGACCCCATTTGGGGTTTTCTTAGAAAAGATACCGGAGTATTTTAGCATTTTCTTCTCTAGGTCATTTTTCAGATGAGGAAACTGAGGCAAACTGGCTTAAGTAACTTGCCCAAGATCACACAGATACTAAGTGTCTAAGGCTGTTTTTGAATTCAGGTCTTCTTGACTTCAGGCCTGGCACTCTATCCATCTGTACCACCAAGCTGCCCATTATAAATGTAAATATGATTAATAATAAGAAGAAGAACTCTGAGTGACTAAAAAAAAAAAAAATCAAAGAAGGCCCTGGAGAACGGCAATGAAATATTGCTTCTTCTTCATGAGAAATGAGAGGTAGAGGGATTACAAGAACAGAATATGCTGTATACAATATTCATTAAATCAAATGGGAATTAGTCTTCCATCATAGTGATCAAGCAAAAACTAAAGATAGTTTCATAGAGAGAAGAGCAAAGAATTTGTTTTGTATTGGGCTATGAGTTTGACCTGAGCAGTGTCCCTTGATAACTTGTTGAGAGCTCCATGTGAGAATGAGACCAAAGGTCAGGTTGCTTTAGCCAATAGTTTGCTATTCCTTTTATGGCAGATTAGGGAAATTGCAGGATCAGATTTCTGTCCTCTGTAACCTGACCTTTCTGTACTGTGAGGTGTTTTTACATCTTTTCTTTAGTTGCTAGTTAAAACATTTTGTAAAATCCAATTCCTTTTCATAGGTAAGCAAAGGAAAAGTAGAGGTCATTGATGCTAAGACAAGGCATGATCTAGTGGCAGCAACAGAGAGATGCAAAAGAGTTTAACCCTAAGAGTTTTATGGGGTATAGTGGTTAAAAGTGCTAAGATTATCATTGAATAAAGATATCACAAAATTAGAACTGGAGGAAACCCTGGAGATTATATAGTGTAATGCCCTTACCTTAATAATTATAATGACACAACAATATTAGTAACAAACTTATAGAGTGTTTAAGTTTACAAAGTAGTTTCTATAGATTATCTCATTTGATCCTCACAATAGCTCTGTGAAGTAGAGATTATAACTATTATAATCCTCATTTCTACAGATTAATAATCTGAGTCTCAGAAAAATTAAATGCAAGATTCATGGTCACCCAGTTAGTATCAATTTACCAGAGAGGTAATCTAGTTTATTCAAGATCACAGAGATAATAAGTATGAGAGTTGGGAGATTGAATTTTGGAATAACAAATTATAAAATTAAGAGAGGGAATGAACTAGGACTCCTCCCAGTGTAATTGGAATTAGATCCAGGTCTGATTGTAGTTTGGCTAGTATTTTTTTCCTCAGTCTGGGCTAACCAATTCCTTACAAGCTCCCTTCCCAGGCCTTCTGTCTTCATCACCACTGATTTTATTAAATAATTGTTCTATATAGAGATTGTAATTATGAAAAAAGTTAGAAAACCTGCTCTTGAGGAGTCTTCAGTCTAGTTGGCAAGATAGGCCACATGGGGAAAAGTAAATAATAATAAAAAGAAGAACCCAAGATAGGGTACACTAAATGCTAGTTTAGTAGTATGGACAATACTTGATAAAGGAGCGCACTGTAGTTTGGGTAGGAAAGGGAATTTTCATAGTCTGATAAAAAATGGAAATTTTCACCCCAGCTCTGTCATTAGCTGATCTATGTGGGCAAATCATGTCACCTCTGTTGGACTCCCAATTTTCTCTCCATATTATACTCCTGGGCTAGTTTTCTTTCACTCATAATTATCTTACATTTACTTATCTGGGGAAATGTTGTATATTATCAGTAGTCTCAGGTTCCTTCGGGATAGGCAGGATTTTTTTCCTTCTGTTTTTGTATCCCTAATACTTAGCACTTGAAGATGCTGAAAAAAAATGCTATTTGAGCACAATTAGCCCTTCCATATCACCCTCTCCCTCAATCTTACACCCCACCCCCAAAGTCTGGAAAAGCCATGTAAACATTTTTGGCCTTCCCTTTGTGCCACAGAAGTCTGAATTATTATAGTACTAAAAGATTAAAATATGTTGATATTACATAATACCATCTTATGTAAATTTCTTAGTTTCTAAACTTTTTTTGTGTTGTTCATTGACCTTCACATGTTGTTTGTAGTATTTTGCAAAACTCCTCAAAAATTCCCATTTAATTTCTTTTGCTAACTAGCTGAAATTATAATAGGGAAAGTTTCAATGGGGAAAGGATAACTATACATAAATGAGTCTCTTAGGGTTCTTCCAAACTCTGTCTTGACGATTTTTAATGGTAGAACTTCAATTTGATCTTGAAAGAATAAAGCCTTTTTAAACTGAGGGCAAAGGGGAGGAGTAACAGTGAGCAGACTTTAAGAGGTGAATTTGCTCATGGGTTAGGGGGTATTCTCTACCAAATTACTTCCTGGTTACTCAAGGCCCAGAGTTAGTTCTATAATAACCTCATGTTGAAGTTTTCCTATCTTCTATTTTATCCCTGAAATGTATAAAGAGAAAAAAAAAATAGAAAGAGATGTCCAGGGTCCTCTTCTCTTCCCTCACTTTCCTCTAAGGCAATGTGCATTTTTAGCAATAGTTTTTTATTGAGGAATTCAGAGGAGTTCCTGAATGATTTAACTGTACTGTGGGAAAAACTGGTTCTTAAATAGGCTGTTCCTATTCTGTACTCCATCCCTAATCCCAACAATAATTTGCAAAATAGAAATAATAGAGGTAGTAATCATAGTGGCAGAAAAATCACTGAATTTGGATTTATCAGACAGAGGTTCAAAAGCCAGTTCCCTTATTAGCTTTGTGAAACTGGACAAGTCACCTCAAAAGTAATAGGAGGGAGTCAGATTAGATGATCTCTAAGCATCCTTCACAGTCCAATCCTAGGCCTTTATGATCTGTAAAATGAAAGGATAGAATTGGATGGTCCCTAAGATTCCCTTCCCGTTCTATTAATTTATAAACTTATCTCACTAATTATTGAATGGAAGCTTATCTTTTTGTAGTAGCAAAGAATTAAAATGAGTAGATGCCCATCAATTGGGGAATGGTTAAACATGAAGATAATGGAATATTTTTGTTCTATAAAAATGATGAACAATCTGACTTTAGAAAGGCCTGGAAAAATTTATATGAACTGATGCTAAGCAAAACAAGCAGAACTAGAAATACATTGTACATAGTAACAGCAAGAATACATGATGATCAACAATGAAAGACTTGGTTTTTCTCAGTGATTCAGTGATCCAAAGCAATACCAATAGACTTTGGACACAAAATGCTATCTGCATCCAGAAAAAGAACTATGGAGACTGAATATAAATCAACACATGCTATGTTCACTTCGTTTTTCTGGTTTTTTTTCCCCCTTTCCCATGGTTTTTCCCTTTTGCCTTGATTTTTTTTTCTCCCACCATGATTAATAAAGCATTAATAAATATTAAAAATAACTAAATTTTTAAACATTTAATATGAAGGGAAGTCCATTCCACTCAGAAGACATTTATTGAGTGCCTATTGTATGTATTGTACCATCCAAAACAAAGAGAAGTATGTTAGTAACTAACTCACATGGATAGATACAAAACTGTGACAATTATAATTATTAATGGCATCTCTCTGAGTTCACTGCTTTTTCTTCGTATTGGCCTTAATATAAAATGCAAGATTCGTAAGATTTTACTAAAGTATCAGATTATGTGATACAATAAAAATATCATTTAATATTCTGATTTTGTCAGACTAGACATCAGTATATGTATACATTTTGATTCATCTCTATTAAGCACTTCATGATACAGGTCTTTTTCTTTGGAGGGAGGGGTGGTTTTTTGGCAGTTATTGGCGTGGTTTGCTATTTCCTTCTTCAGCTCATTTCACAAATGAGGAACTGAGGTAAACAGTTAAGTAACTTGCCCAGGACCACACTGCTAGAATGTGTCTAAGGCTGAATTTTAACTCATTTAGATGAGTCTTCCTAATTACAAGTCCATCTAATTACCTTTCATTGACTTGAGTTTGTTTAAATGGTTTTACTTGTCTTTGTATCTTCAGTACTTTGTACAGTATCTGGCTTTTAATTAAATGTTTGCTGATTGACCAAAGAATGAATGGAATAAGGAGTACCAGACATGTGTGATCAGAAGTACAGAGGGAATGTGTTGGTCTCCCAGTGGTGGTCTCCATTCATATCATCTTCCTCACTGTCCACCACAGAATCAAAAGGAAGATGAATGAAGGTCTCTCACAAGGACAAGAATATAAATGGATGAGACTATGAATAACAGAATTTACATTCTAATAGAAACACAGAAGTAATTATGAAATGCATAAAAAAGAAGGAACTAGGTAGGAAGCTTTCAGTAATATCATTCTCGCTATATTCTTTTGTATCTCCTAATGGGGGTGATGTCTCAGCAGCTTCATATTCTGGAGTTTTGACTGCCGAGCCCAAGAATTGTTGTAAATGAATTCCCCCAAACCTCTAATGTTGGGAATTAACCACTAGATTCCTTTGCTCAATATTCTAAGCATTGTTGCTAGTCCTTCCTTGATTTTTCATGTTTCCTGAAGGCACAGGTGAACCTGGAATGCCATGTTCATTTTTAGTTTCATCTGTTTCAACCAAACCCTACTGTTAGCATTACCTGTAAGTATCACAAACACTGCCTCTGATTTACAGGCCAGTGCCTTCAATTCATCAGTTAATACTTTGCTTTCAACGACTCTCAGTTACTTTGTTGCCAAGCTTTACATGTTAGTAACAAGAAGATCTTAATGGTCCCTTCAGTGTTATATGTTATGAGCCCCAGTCTTTCAGTAGTATACAACAAGGACATTCTCTAGAGAGGCAAACTGGAGTAGTAGGTAGAAGGCTGATATGGGAGCTGTGAAGCTCTGGGTTCGAGTCCTGACTCAGATACATATTGGCTCTATGACCCCTGGACAAGACCTTAACCTCTCCATCAAACTTTAAGACTCTATGTGATAAAGAAGGTACTATGTATTGGAAAAGGAGTGACTCTAGCAGCTGCCAATTGGCATAATGGATACAGTGGTGGTCCTGGAAACAAGAAGACCTGAGTTCAAATTCAGCTGCAGATACATGCCAACTGTGTGACACTGGACAAGTCACTTAACCCTATTTTCTGGACCTGAGTTCAAATTCAGCTGCAGACACTATGTAACTCTGGGTAAGTCACTTAACCCTACATGCCTCAGTTTCTTCATCTGTAAAGTAAGCTGGAGAAGGAAATAGCAAACCATTCCAGCATTCTAATCAAGAAAACACGACTGAACGAACAGAACAATTGGTAAAGGAAATTTCTCATTTAGGAGTTTCATTTAACGTTGAAATCAAAAGTCCAGTCTCGATCCCCTATTGACAGCAGCTACCATCTTCCTTTCTTGATACTTCTGGAATCACAGAGGCCAACACCAGTGGGATAGACATTTTGACTGAGCTCCCTAATAGGTTCTCCACACAAGGTCCTGAAACTTCAGTCTCTGAAGGAGGGTCAGAAGGGACTTTCCTGAAACAGTAGCAGAATGACTTTTAAGTAAGAGAGGAGCTTTTTAATTTTGTTTTGTTTTTTTAATTTTTAATAAGTTGTTAATTTTCAAAATATATGCAAAGATAGTTTTTAGCATTCACCCTTACAAAACTTCATATTTCAAGTTTTTCTCTCTCTCTTCCTCTCACCCCTCTCCCCAGACAAGTAATCTAGTATATGTTAAACACGTGCAGTTCTTCTATGCATATTTCCACAATTATCATGCTGTACAAGAAAAATCTGGTCAAAAAGGAAAAAAAAATGAGAAAGAAAGAAAAAAAGCAAGCCAACAGTAACAAAAAAAGTTGCAAATACTATGTTGTGATCCACCCTTAGTCCCCATAGTCTTCTCTCTGGGTACAGATGGCTCTCTCCATCACAAATCCATTGGAAGTGGCCTGAAGTTGATCAACACAAAATTTTGTTGTAGCTGTGTCCAATGATCTCCTAATTCTACTCACTTTATTTAGCATCAGTTCATATAAATCTCTCCAGGCCTCTCTGAAATCATTCTGATGATCATTTCTTACAGAACAATAATATTCCATAACATTCATATTCCATAACTTGTTGAGCCATTCCCTAACTGATGGGCATCCACTGACTTTCCAGTTCCTTGCCACTACCAAAAAAAAGGCTGCTAGAAACATTTTTGCACATGTGGGTCCTTTTCCCATTTTTATGATTTTTTTGGGATACAGCCCAGTAGAGACATTGATGGATCAAAAAGAATGCACAGTTTGATAGCCTTTTGGGCATAATTCCAAATTGCTAAGAGAGGAACTTTTGAGAAAAAGCAGAGTTTTAGCAGAAAATAACAGACTTTTTGAAGCAACTGAATAGAAATAAGGAAAGGCCCTCATGGCACCAGATGAGCAGAAATGAGGGCTTTGTTTGGGGGGGGGGAAATTAGGAATTGCCAAAGAACCTCACAAAATAGCATAATCAGGAGGACATGGCAAGCAGAGATCTTGTCTCTGTCACTCTTGTTCCAAGGGAAAAATAATAATCTGACCTAGGTTGGGAAGAAGCACAGTTCAGAGTTGAATCAGTGAGAATGGAGATAGGAATTCAGAAGACTAGCATTTTTAACAGTTGTCCACAGCAGAAAAATAGTCACAATGGTGCCCTCGATACAATATTGGGCTTCAAATCAATAGCCACCACATGAAATCTCATAATAACTCTGAATTTTAAGAGAAATAAGAGTAGCAGTAGGTAGTAAAGGCAGATAAGATGCCAGCTTTAGCCAGCCCAGATCAGTGCAGTAGTTAAGGGCATAAACATTTAAAACCTGGAAGTAAAAGGTTGTCTTTTGCTTCAGCATTTTCCAGCTGCTGATCTGACTACAGGGAACCTGTTGAAAAAAGGATCTTCAACACTCAATGGCAATTTATTAGATTGGAGTTTGATTCAATACATTTTCTTCTCACTAAATATATCCACTTATTTTCCATCTTCACAGAAAGGCTATATGATCTAGGCAACTCTCACTGACCCCTCCTCACACACCCTGCTCCCCCCAATAATTCTCTTAAGACTTTAGGTTACACAGTTCCAATTGTTCAGTGAAGCGAACCGTATACACCTAGAGAGAAGGATATGAAATGTGGACCACAACATAACATTTTCATGCTCTCTATTGAGATTTGTGTTTCTTTTCTCTGATTTTCTTTTTTTCTTGTAGATAGGATTTTTCTTGCACAACTTGTCAAGTATTTCAACATAATTAACATGTAGTGGACTTCCTGTCATCTAGGGGAGGGGAGGGGACTGGGGGTAAAATTTGTATTGGAAAGCTTTGTAAAGATCAATGCTGAGGAACTACCCATACATATGTTATACAAATAAAAAGCTTTAATAAAAAAATAAAATTTAAAAAATTTAAAAAAAGACTTTAGGTTACAGATTGGCATTGGTGAAGGGAATTTCCACATCAGGAACTCCTCACACAAAGGAAATTGTAGACCTGAACTTTAAAAAATAAAGAGACAGGGATCTTCAACAAGGAATTCTGTTAGAATCATTTCCTATGGAGAAAATTTTCTATGAAAGTCTCAAAGTCAGAATGTTAGCCAAGAGGTTTCAGAGTGCTAATCAGACCCTCCACTCCAATTCTTTATTTAGAAGAACATAAGAAAAAAAATTGAATTTTCTCTGCATTTCGAGTTGACAGAGATCCAAACTGTTTAAAAAGTGAAGGAAAGCCAGTGCTCTATTAGATTTTGGAATCACATGTCAGCCTACAGCAGAGGCATAAGAAGGAAAGGTATATATATACATTAAGAAATTGGATAGGGATTTATATTCTTTCTACAGATCCCTAAAACTGACTAGATAGAAATACTAGCATTAATATGCCAGAGGTGGCCGATTCAGGTAAGGAGAGAGCAGCTAAATATCTTGATGTTTTGAGGAAAATAATCAAGGAAGGTGGAAACACTGATTAAATTTTTTTAATGTTCATGAAACAGGTTTACTTTGGGAAATGATGCCTTCTAGAATTTACATTTCTAAGAAAGAAAAAACCTCATCCTGGATTTAAAGTGTCTAAAAAAATCACCTAATACTTTTATTGGGAGTTAATGGAGAAAGAGTTTTTAATTTAAAACTGATGTTTATCTGCCTTAAAATCCTTACTCTTTGGAAGGCTACAATACCAATCGCTTCAAGTTCTTGGTCAGACAAATAAGGAAGTATGGGTGTCTAATGCTGCTTTTGAAGAATGGTTTTCTTTATTTTAGCCCATCTATTGAAAATTATAACAACAATAACAATATTGCATTTAAAACATTGCTGATTTTAGATAATGCCTCAGGTCATCCAACTATACTTGATGTGCTGTGTCAAAATGTAAGTATTCAAATTTGCTGAGATGTAGATAAAGCTATCTTTAACCTATATATGAAGATTTAAAGAAAGGGAAAACAGTTTGGTTTACACTATTAAACTATTTTTAAATGACAAAAGCAAGGTTTCCTTTATATTATCAGTGTAGACTTATAATCTTTAAATATAATATTTAGTCATTTAAATTTTAAAAATGTTATTACTTTTGTAATGAGCTTAAATCAGAAATGTCTATATATACTTAATCCTTTGGTGTTGTTGCACAAATAAAAAGGCTTTTAAAATGTATTTAAAATTTTTTTCAGTGCATATTTCCATTGGGCTGAGACCAATTATAATATAAGGATCAAATGAGATGATATAGATAAAGCATTTTTATATTATGTTTTATAGTTTTTATATTACATATGATTTTGTATTTGAATAGTGCAAATCTGAATCAAAAGGATTTATTATTAACACTAATCAAGAGCTAGACAATCATAAAAGAGGTTCTTATTTAGGTCTGGATTGAACTAAATGGGTCTTGAAGTGCTTTCTGATTCTTCGATTCCGAGTATAATTAATGCTCTGCAAGTACCGTATGACAAGCTACTAATAGTACATGGGTTGTTGCTTGGTTCCAAGGGGCAACAATGTATTCAGGATTAAATGGTAAAATGTCATTAATTACATTTGCTCCCTTGGACTTACTTTACTTCCATGTACTGTACATATTATTTTACATTGTAATTATCTGTGTCTATGTCATATCTCCATGCTAAACTATAAGCTCCGTGAAGGCAGGGACTTTTTTTCTAAACTTTGCATTTCTTCCTACTCCTAACACTGGCTATGCTCACAACAGAGGCCTAATAAATGTGTTTGCTGAATTGGATAGAATAGAATTGGAGTAACTAAGGACAACAGGGATAATTAGATCCAATATGTGTTTTTCAAAGAATTATAATCAATTCAAATGCAGCAAAATCATTGCAAAATTCTACAAATTCAATTTCAGCAGAAATTGATTGAGTAGCTTGCCATGAGCACAACAGCAGTGCTCTCAAGAGTCGAAAGGTAAAAGGAAGTCCCATTGCTCACCCCAGCTGTTTGCCAGCTGGAAAGCATTTTTCATTATGAATAAAGTAGAAGATTGTTTTATAGTGTAACAAAAATGATGCATTTCACACAATAGGCCCTCAAGCAGCCCTGTTCATTCTGTGTTTTGCATTTATAAATAAATATGCTACCTTTGATTCTATGCACATTTATAAATTTTTAAGGACAAAAAAATCACAGGATTGTACCCCATGTTGAATATTAGAAACCAGTATGGTATCAGTGTCCATGACGCCAATAAAAGAAAAGGAGAAATAAAAGTCACTCATTTGACCTTCTTGAGAAAGCATCTGAATTCACAGGAAGACAAGAATTTGAAGATCAGCTAATCTGTAGGAGTGGTTTTGGAATAAAAGATGATGTTTTTGTTTATCCTGACTGTGACATCAGAAGATGATGGCATGATTGGATTTAAGTGACAGAGAGCAGTGCAAAATCATCAGATTTTCCTCTAGAGACATAGATTCGATAGCAAGATGGTGGGAGGTCAGGTAAGAGTCTGGGGATCAGGGGCAGAGACCCTAGTTTGACAGATATATTTTTTCCTTCAAATTAACTGTTGGTTGAATCAACTGTATATTGTTGGAATGCCACTTCATTTCAGATAACACCCTCCAACATAAACCTAACTTTAGCTGTGCTGGAAAAATAGCAGAAGAATCTTTTGGAAGACTGCTGCTTAATCTTTTAGAAAACACTTTCATGAAGGGGAGCATATGGGAGCAAGAGAAATGTGCTCTTAACCTAGAACCTAGGAGACGCTGAGCATCAAGGGAGTAGTTATTGTATAGCTTGTATGGGGAGTGGGAGGAAAGAACAAAAAGACTTGAGTTTTATCCCTCATTCCTTTAATCCCCCATAAATCTGATGTCTTTTCTTGCTAAAACAGCTAGCTAGAAAGTGGATAATAAGCCTTAAATATTAGCTCTGTGACCGGGAAATTTCCTCACCTGCAAACTCAGGATGATAGATAACTACCTTATAGAGTTTATCTGTTAGGATGCTGGATACATAATAAGCCCTTAATAAATATTTGTTTTCTTCTCCCTCTGTCCCTGTAACACAGGTAATCATGGATACAGAGCTGGAAGGGACACTGAGGTCCAAGAGAGGTTGAGTGACTGGTTCAGAAGTTTTTAAGGAAGTGTATGAACCCAAGGTGTCTAGGTTTAGAGGCAATATTTTGGACATGTACCATGCTTCTTTCCCCAGACTTTTTGTGGACCAAAGCGAGATAATGACCCCTGCCTCAGAGAATCATTAACTTCTTTCTTTTAAGGAAAAAAATCTTGTTAAAGTGATAAAACATTAGAATTAGGAATCAGCAAGACTTAAGTGCAAATGTCATCTTAGACAATTCTTAGACATGTAACCCTGGGGAGGATTGTAGAATAGTAGAATGCTGACAGGGGACAATAAGGTGATGAAATGAAAGGAGCACCTTCACTGGAGTCAAGAAGACCTGAGTTCAAATTTCACCTCAGATATTTACTAGATATGTGTCTTTGAGCAATTACCCCAAGTGCTTCTCCCCATACCTTCCCTATTAAAAAATTTGCATACAAGGATCTAAGTTCAAATTTCAGCTTTGTCTCTTATTGCCTATGTGACTTCAGGCAAGTCCACTCGCTGAGCTTCAGTTTTCCTATATGTAAAATGAAGGGTTGGACTAAATGACTTTCTAAGATGGTTTCTAGCTTTATGATTGTTCAGTCATTTAACTTCTCTCCTTATTTGGAAAATAAGAATAATAATAACACCTTCCTTAAAAGATTGCTATGAAGTTCAAATGAGATAATATATAAAATATTTTATAAACATTATATCAATAGTAGTACTGTATTATCTTGATTATGTAGTTATCTGCAAATTTGGAACATATTGTTTAAATAAATTTATTTTTCTTAATAAAATGAGTCCTCCCCAAAATTACATATTAAAATAATTGATTACATTAAAAAAAAAAGTTTTGAGTTCCAAGTTCTATCTCTTCCTTCTTTCCTTCCTTCCTTCTCCCTTCTTGAGATGGCAAGCAATCTAATATAGGTTAATAATGTGTTAATTATGTAAAACATTTCCATTAAATAAATCATTTATGACTTGACTCATTAAATAGAACCTTTACTTCTTTCTTTTTTTTCATTTTAAAGAAAATTGGCTCTGAAACACCATCCGGACAAGAACCCTGATAATCCAGAGGCAGCTGAAAAGTTTAAAGAGATCAACAATGCTCACACTATATTGACGGATTTGACAAAGAGAAATATTTATGATAAGTATGGGTCCCTGGGACTCTATGTGGCAGAACACTTTGGAGAGGAAAATGTTAACACTTACTTCATGCTATCCAGCTGGTGGGCAAAGGTGAGACTAACTACTTTTCTTTGAAGAGTTTTCCTGAAAAACTTGGATTTGTGTAGTTTTTTGATTTCTAAATATTTTTACTTAACTATGTTGTCATTCAAGTCTCAAAAACGTACATAGGTATCACTTCCCTGAAAAGGTGCTATTTGAGGAATTTTCCTTTTTGCTTTAATTGATCAGACAATTAAAATACACAGCATGTCTTGTAACACTTCAAGATATTAATTATATTTGAAGTTGGAGCTTTGGGTTAATTCACTCTCCCTTCCCCTCCAGTAATGACTAAATAAAAAGTGAATCATTGCTCAAAGGCAAAAAAAAATTTCCATTTGTATGAAAACGGCTTAATAAATTATTTTAGAACAAATTTAGCTGTGTACTTTGCTATATATAGCACAGGCTACAGAAACAACAATAATCAAAGAGATGGTATGTGGTAATTGTATCAGATAGTTCACCTTGAGCCCTTTTTGAAAGAGTGGGAGAAAGAAAGTGAGGGAAAGGTGAGAATTAAGAAGTAGAGGAAAACAGGGAGGTGAAAGACATATATGTGTGTATAGTGAGAACTAAAATGACAGATAGATAGTGGGAAGAGGGGGAATCTGCAATTTAGGAACCTTATGTCATTAGGATTTACTTATATACATAACCACCAAGTTTGATTTCCAAAGTATTCCTAATATAAGTAATAATGGTTGCTTTGGGTCATTATATACTATATATGTTCTCTATGTGGTTCTCTATCTAGGTATAGACTCTAGATAACTAGGTATAGAGCCATGATAGGTATATTTATATGTAGGCTAAACTATTATTAGTCAAGTCCTTGGTGGCTTTTATCCACACAGGGATCAAGTCGAATTGATATGAGTCTTAACAAATTTCATATTCTGGATGCTGTTCCCATTCCTACCTTCATCTACAAACCTTGCACAAATGAAAATGAGCAAATGAATAAAAGGCTAATTAAATAAATTCAAACAGCCCTCAATTTTAGGAATGCCTACAGTTCTTGAAGTAAAGGAACTGTATCATTTTGGTCTTTGTATCTCCAGTACTTAGCATATTGCCTGGCATATAAGCAGGGAACTTAATAAACTCCCACTGAACTGAATATTTTTATACCCTAAGAACAACTATCACTCTAGCCACCAGAGAAGCAGTATGTCATAGTGGAAGGAGCAAAGTGTGGTGTCTCAAAAGACTTGGCCTCTGACAGTTACTAGTTGCATGAACATAGGCAAGGCATGGTCCGTGAACATTTGTGAAATCTATTTTTTCCTCTATAAAAGGGAAGGGACAGTAATAATATCCACAATACTTAGTGTATGAGGTTGCTATGAGGAAATAATGAGATAATAATTGTAAAATGCTTCCCAAATCTCCAAGTGTTATATAAATGTCAGTTATTATGCCTTTCCCAATGCTTCTGGATCTCAGACCCCTTACTGTCTTAGTTGGAGAATACCTGGAACCCTCCCCTTCTGCTGCAAGTGAAACCTGTTGAGTCCCAATAAGAAGATACAGTTTGAAGATGAGAGGATAGGTTAGTATACACATATGGAATTGCATCAGAAGGACATATACTGTATATTCTTAACATCGCTTATTAGACCTTTAAATTCATTTTTACATAGCAATAATTTTATAAAGTTTTCACATAGAATAATAATGTTATAAAATCTGTACTATTCTGGTTCTATTAAATTATAATTTAAATGGATTTGTAGAGAGTAATAATAAAAACATTTATTTGGGTCTTTAAAGTGTTTGAAAGGCATTACATACATTATTTCATTACCAAACTACTCATTTTAATATTTTTTCTTGTGAATGGAAATATGCCAAACAAGTTGATTTATAAATGAACATTTGAAACAACTGATTTGTAAATTAGGGACTGACTATATAGTTTAATGAAAAAATGGGTTAATCTCACTGCTTAATCTAATGAGATCAAGATTGAGGGCATGCAGTATGAATTCTTTCAATTTCCTTCTTCTCTACCTTAAGATGTTCTGTTTCTTTGTCTTTCTCTTCTTCCTTTCTGCCTCAGAAAGAGGCAAGGCTAATCTGTATTCTTGATCCCATTCCCTCAAGATTGCTAGGGGAACTTTTCCATCACGTTTCCCTCCCTTGCATCTATAATTGCTTTATTTCCTCTAATTGTTTTACCTCAGTCTAAAAACATAGGATTACAGATTCAGAGATGGAATGCTAACCCTAATCTCTGAGTCATTAAGTCCGATCCCCTCATTATTTGAGATCCAGGGAAGTGATATATGCTCAAGTCGCACGGATAAATTGGCAGAAAAGGGATTTGAATCTAGATGATATCTCTGAAAAGAATACTTTTCCTAATGTGTCAAAAAGGCAAGTGACTTGTTTATGCTTAAGCATAAACAAGCTCAAGCATAAATAAGCTCAAGCAACTAATATATACAGCAAATAGGATAAGAACTCAAGTTTTTACAGACTCCAGTTCTCTTGCCTCAAGACCACACCATTCTTCTAGACACTTGATGGTAAATATGGTATCTTTTGTACTTCAGTGAGTAAATGTTTGATGCATTCTAAAAGATTCATTAAATATTTAAAACCTAATCTGATATCTGTAGTATCTCTTCTAAGCTATCCCATATATCATTATACATTTGTGTATATACATGGTTCTTCGTATAGATATAGACTAAAGCCATGATACATATATTTATGTAGAGACTAAACTATTATTAGGCAAGTCCTTGATGGCTCTTGTCTATACTGGTATTCAACTTAATTGGTACAAGTGACACAAATTATTTCTTTTCCTAAAATTATAAAGTGAATATTTTTCCAGTTTCACAAAAGTTAGGTGAGTGTGGCCTTCCCACTAAGAGGAGAAAAATAAATTTCATACCACTGTAAAACAGGGTTGTGGGATACTATTAAAATTATTGGTGTTCTTATTGTGTTTATTTGAAAAGGACCTTAGAGGCCAATCTTCCTACCTTGGGTCTGAACAGGAATCTACAACATCCTTGGCAAGTAGTCATCCAGTTTCTGCTTGAAGGTCTCCAGTAATGAGGAATTGAGTATTTTCTAAGGCAGGTCATTTCATTTTGGTGCAGTCCTAATTTATCCCCATAAACCTTCATTCATTGTTGTCAGTTCTGCCCTACATATAAATTTATTCTCTTTTCATATGATAGTTCTTCATTCTTGGGTTCATTCTATTTCTTCTCTTTCTTTAGAAAAGGGAATCTTGACAAACAACCCCTTTTCACACTTCAAAAGAAGTGGGCTAAGGGAGGGAAGAGAGGCTTATAAAATCAGAAAAACCAATTGTCAATAAAGGTGGTTCAATTGTAGAATGTATCATCATTTAGGAAAGGAAATTCCCAAAATAGTAATTATAATAACACCAAAGCAGAAGATCAGAGCTTTAATGGATAAGCCTGTCTCAGTTTTTTATATAAAGTGGGTATATATAAAGCTATAAAGTGGGAATAATCATAACAATTACTTTCGAGGGTTGCTGTGGGGATCAATCAAAATAACATTTGTAAAATGCTATTTTTATAGAATCTTTAAAGATAATATTCAATAAAGGCTTGTTCCCTCTCCCATTTCTTTTCTTCTCTACCCTCTTCCTGCCCCACTTCCTTTTAGTCCCTTGGAGCCAGGAAATTCTTATTTCAAGTCCAATACTAATGAAAACATATTAATTAGTTGGGGCTTGGGTGTGAGGGAAAGAGTCACAGTCTATTGGCATTTCAGCCAATTCTCAATCACAAGGATTCTCTATTTGCATGGAGAAGAAGTTTGAATAGCAAGAGTTTCCAATACATATATAATCATAAATCTGGACTAAGACATATTTAAAAAAAATTTTAAATGGGCTTTTTTATTTTCTCTGTGATACATTGTTAAAAATTCAAATTTATTTATGACAAAACAAACTTAGGAACTATATAAATAACATTATTAAAAACTTTTTTATCCAAATAAAATCAGATTTAAATGATTGAAGAAATATTCATTATTCATGGGTAGGCAGGACCAATATAATAAAAATGATAATTTAACCTAAATTAATTTATATATTCAATACCATACAATTATCAAATGATTTAGAAATTTCCTGAATTAGAAAAAAATAATAATGACATTCATTTGAAAGAACAAAAACTCAAGAATATCAAAGGAACTAATGAAAAAAATTAAAGGAAAGAGGCTTAGCAGTACCAGAACTATATTATAGGGCAGTAATTAACAAAACTTTTTGATAGTGACTAAGAAACAAAAAGGTAGACCAATGGAACAGAGCAGATGTACATTTTACAGCAGCAAATAAATAAAATAACCTTGTATGTGGCAAGTGTTAAAGACTTAAGATTTTGGGATAAGAATTCATTATTTGGTTAAAAAAATTGTTGGGAAAACTGGAAAGCAGTATGGCAGAAACCTGGATATAAACCAATATCTTATACCACTTACCAAGACAATGTCAAAATTGATATATAATCTAGATATAAAGAGATTACAAAAAAATGTGAAGAACATGGAACCAATTACATTGTTTTTATTTTTATTTATTTATTGCTTTTTGCTGAGGCAATTGGGATTAAGTGACTTGCCTAGGGTCACACAGCTAGGAAGTGTCTGAGGCCAGATTTGAACTTAGGTCCTCCTGACTTTAGGGCTGGTGCTCTAACCACTGTGCCACCTAGCTACCATGATTACATTGTTTTTAGAAGAAATAAATGTCTGCAGTTTCTCTTACTATCTGTCCTAGGAAAGTATGTTAGGAAAGAGGAGAACAACAATTTTATTACTTTGTAAAAAACAAAACAAAACAAACAAACAAACAAAAAAAATTAAGTGTCCACCCTAGGGAACAGACTAGACACTGGAGAGCACAAAAAAGCAACATTGTCCCCTCAAGTGTCTTATCTTAAAAGGAGGAAATTATGTATATACCAATGAGTAAGTATAAAATGAGGCAGAATATGATAAGGGCAAAGGATATATTCAGATATATTCACACTAAATATTTTTAACTTTTAAAGGAAATCTGAGATCATTTTCAGCTGGAAATGAAAGGATTTGAGGTCTAGAAAGGCTTCTTGTGGTAGTTGGAACCTGAGCTGGACTCTGAAGGTAGAGAAAGATTTTTAGCAGGTAGAGCTCAGGAAGGGAATAGCCTGTGTGAAAATTATAGTGGAATATACATACATGTACATATGTGCATGTGAACTACAGATATTTACTAACACATTTCTAGAGAAACTCAGATATCTCAGTTCAGAGGTATTTGAATACTGATAATTATATGATGAGAAACATATGTTTGCAGAGGATGCTAATATTTATAATTTCTTTTGCTGGGTGGAAGGGGCAAGGCTGAGGTAGTAGGGGAAATGAGTAGTCTGGTACAACAAACTTATGATAGATAAACTGTGAATATATCAATCTCTGGAACCTTTCCCCTGCTCTAAAGGACTCTGGCATCAGAGTGAGTATATGCTGAATCTGCAATCTCAAAATGAGTTTAAAGCTGACTCTGCAACTTACTACTCATGTTACTTTTGAGAATCACTTATAATTTTTCTGGGTCTCAATTTCCTCGTCTGTACAATGAAGAACTTAGACTCAGTGGTATCTGAGGTCCCTTCTACTTTGAAACCCATGATGGGCAAGTCATCTGACCTTAGTCTCAGTTTCCTTATCTGTAAAATGCAAAGAATAATTATAATATCTATAGATAATATAAATAACACGTAAAGGACTTTGCAGAGCTTAAAGTACTCTACAGTTTGTCTCAAGCTTTTGTGGCATCCTGTGTAAATGCTAACTACTACAGTTATCTCATTCACATTGTGACTTTCCCCATTGTGGTTTCATTATATCACAGGTAACATGAGAAATTAAATGGGAATTTGGGGGGAGTTTTGTAGAAGCCAAAGATGAAACTTAAAGATGAGCAGACAATACAGAGAAAGTTTAGAAACTCAGAAATACATAAAATGTATGTACATTCTTCTATAATATCAACATATTTATCTTTTAATACCATAATAATTCAGACTTCTTCTCTGACATGAAGCGAGGCCAAAAATTGTATGTGGATTTTTCCAGATTGAAGGGGATCTCAATGTGGAAGAGATAACTGTAACCAATCACTGTGTCTGCCCCAGTTTCCTCCACTGTAAAATGGAGATAATAACAGCACTTATCTTACGGTTTGGGGGAAGATGAAATGAGAGAATATTTGTAAAGTACTTAGCACAATATCTGGCACATAGTAAGTGCTATAGCAATGCTTATTATCTGGATCTCATTTTTCTTATTTATAAAGTCAAGGGATTGAACTAGATGACTTCTGAGTTCTGAGTTCCTGCTCTAAATCTATTATCCTATGATTCTGTGGCTCTCTTCAGTGATATTTTGGGGAATTTTTCCTTCTCTTTTTTTGTCTCATCCAGACCCTGTTTGTACTCTTTGGCATTTTGACTGGCTGCTACTTTTGCTGCTGCCTCTGCTGCTGTTGTAACTGCTGCTGTGGACACTGTAGGCCCAAGTCCCCAAGGGGAGGAGGAGGAGAAGGAGAAGTCTATGTGTCCCCAGAGGACCTGGAGGAGCAGATCAGGAGTGACATGGAAAAAGGTACCATAAGCCTTGATGGAGGTATTTCCAGTTTGGGGTTGTTCTAAGTCCCTGGTCATGGAAGGCAGCTGTAAAAGTATTTGGGCATCTGTCTAGACCTCAGAAGCCAAACTATGTGGGTTCTCATGGAATCCCAGATTTAGCACTTCTTTTGGATAACTTGTAGGAAATGTGCTCTCAGGTGGCAAAGAGGGAAAAGGGAGATGAACTTCAGTCAGTCAATAAACATTTATTAAGTGTCTCCTATGTGCTAGGCTGAGTAACTAGGTGACACAGTGGATAGGAAGGAAAGGGATGAGAGAGGGAGAAGGACAGACTTTGCTTTGAAATTCCTCAGGAAAAACCATTTCAGACTTTAGCAGTATAAAATGGAAAAATATTGAAGTTCTCTACGTCATCAAGACACCTTGCTTTTTCTCTACTGTATTCTCTTCAGTCTGGTTCAGGGGATGAAGGCTCTAGAATATATTCAAGGAGAAAGGAGGCTCAGAGAGTTTATTTCCTAGGGTAACCCATGATTTCCTAGAACCTGGACTCCTCCCTAGAATCTCTCTCAATCTAGATCCACACTTCTGAAGCTAGCCCAGAATTAAATTAGAATATAGGAATAAATATATATTTACCTTTAAATTGCTTTGTTATACCATCTCTCCCTGCATGTATCAATAATCTGATCATTCAGGCCCATCTCAGATTTTGCAGTGTCAAAGCATTCGAATTTAGGTAGGATCTCACAAAT
Source organism: Myrmecobius fasciatus (assembly GCA_023553655.1). Classification (NCBI taxonomy): domain Eukaryota; kingdom Metazoa; phylum Chordata; class Mammalia; order Dasyuromorphia; family Myrmecobiidae; genus Myrmecobius; species Myrmecobius fasciatus. The sequence goes on from JAJPUD010002973.1 coordinate 245,144, forward strand.
CTCAATCTAAGAAAACCTGACATATCCCAGATAATCCCCAATGAATAAACAACATGGACTTAGTTTTTCATCACCCTTGCTTTTCTTAAAGTCACAATACTGCTGTAAGTAGGACTTTTTATCCCTGTAGAAAAAGTAGAAATATCACTGGGCTTGGAGTCAGGAAAACCTTGAGTCCAAATTCATCCTTAGACACTAAACTAGCTGTGTGAGCCTGAGCAAGCCACTTAATACTATTTGCCTCAGTTTCCTTAGATGAAAAATGAGCTGCAGAAGGAAATGGCAAACCACTCTAATATTTTTGCCAAGAAAATCCCCAATGGGGTCAGAGAATTGGACACTATTAAATTACAAAAACAAAACAAATCATGGCTTAGAGTTGGAAGCACTTGCCAGCATGGATCCAATGCATCTGTGCTTTTTGAGGGCAGAAGCTTAAGATCTCATTTTTATAAGGTTTTGGTGGAAAGAGAAACAGACCAACCTCCATCTTTTTCACCTTGGGGTTAGCTCATTAATATACCTAAATTGATCTCAAAGTTATCAATAAAATTTCAAATTTTCATCTATAAATTTATCAGTATCTTTTGATGTTCTGTTGCCTTGGTCTTGATTTTGTCTGGAATTCACATATTACATGATCAGACCCTTGATAAGCAATACCTAGATGGCTTCTGTTGATTCATCACATATTACCAGGATGTGAATTTTGACCAATATATATTACAGTTTATAAATTATGCTTCTTTGATCTTTGGGATAGTTTGTATATGGCTTCCAGGTTCTCCCTTGAAATTTTATTTTCTGCTACTGCTTCTTTATACTGGCTAATTATAATCTTATTATATTAACTAGAAGGAGGACCAAAGCAAGATGCAATTTTAACATACCCTGCCTGCCTCAATTTCCTCAATTGTAAGTTGGGGACAATAATAGTACTACTCCAGGGCTGTTATGAGGATCAAATGATCATATTTTTAAAGTGCAGAGTATAGGGCTTGACATAGTGGGACTTCATAAATATTTGTCTTTTCCCTTTCTCCCCTCTTTTTTTCCTTCTTTTATTCTTTTCCTTCTCTCCATTCCTTTCCTCTCTTTATCCTCCTTTTCTTTCTTCCTTCTTTCATTCTTTCTCCCTTCCCTCGCTCTTTTGCTTCCTTCCTTTCCTCCTTCCCTGCCTCTTACCTTTCTTTCCTGTTTTCTTCCCTTCCTCAATTCTTCCCTCCTTCTTTCCTTTTCTTCCTTCTTCATTCCCTCCTTTCCTTCTTCTATTCCTCCTTTCCTTCTTTCCTCCCTCCCTTGGTTTATTCCTTTCCCCCCCCCCTTCCTTGCCTTGCTTCCTTCTTTCCAAAATGATCACCTCACGACCTGAAGTATGCCCAAACATAATAAGTACCTAAGTCAGCAGACTCAGACCAATTGCCTATCTGGCTCCATATTCAGCCTTTGATTCATATTTAAGGATAGTGTCTGGAACAATAAGGTGATTGACATTCACTAGTAAATCCCACCTTAAACTCCCCTCTAGTAGTAAGGATAATAAAGTCAGTGAATCTAACTTCCACATTGTAAATGGTGTAGTGCATAATTCTCTGAAAAGCTGTGTTCTTTCCTTTTGTTCAATTTCTTCTTGTGCTAGGTTTGTTTGTTTTTTAAATTTCCACCAGGTTATTGAATGGCCCCTGCTGTAAGTGTCCCTGTGGCAGATTTCTTCCTGGAACAGGTATTCATAGCAGGAGCCAAATTCATCACAGGTTTCCTGCTTCCAGGGTGACTGGAAAGACTGGTCATTAATTAATCTGTGTACTCCTCACTGTTCCCCAACCTAGCATAACTATGCTCACAATTTTGTTTCAGAGGTCAGATTGTAGACTGAAAAAGCGACCAGGTCCCATTTATCTGTTGTTATTTTTGCCCATAAGGAAAAAATCTTTTTCCTCTGGTCTATTAGACAAGATATTAATGCTGAGTTGAATAGATTAGAAAGTGCTTATAGGCACACACACTGATTACCAAGGAGCCTGAGATTCGTGGATCACAGGAGCTCAGGAGTTCTGAATTATAGTGGGGTTAAAGTCTATTGGTTATCTGCACTAAGTCCAGCACTAATAAGGCAAGCTTCTGGTTGCAAAGGGGTCAGCAGGCTGCCTAAGGAGGAAATATTCATGAGAATCAAGATGGCAAAGGGCCCTGAAGAGAAAGATTATCATATAAAGAGAGAATGTAAGAAAAGAGAAGGGTTAATATATAAAAGGATTAGATTTACTTCCTTTGGTCCTATAGACCAAAACAAAAGTAATGAGTAAATATTACAAAGAGGTAAATTTTAACTTAATGTTAGGAAAGCCTAAAAAAATTGAGCTTTCTTCAAGTAAAACTGGAAGTGTTAATAGTTTCTTCTTCATTAGAATACTGAAAACATAAGATGAATAACTTCATTGTTAAACAGTTTCAGTCATATCCAACTATACATGACTCCATTTGGGGTTTTCTTGACAAAGGCATTGGACTGGTTTGCCATTTCCTTCTCATTTTACAATTGAGGAAACTGAGGCAAACAGGATTAAGTGGCTTGTCCAGGGTCACACAGCTAGTGTCTGAGGCCACATCTGAACTTTGGTCTTTCTGTTTCCAGGTCCAGGGCTCTATCCACTACACCACCTAGCTGTCCACATTAGGTGTATTATATAACCAGGTATCATTTGAACAAGATGGCTGCTGAGGTCTCTTCTGATTGAAATTTTCTATGTCTATGAGACTTTTAAAAGATTAATATATATTAATATATACATATATATGCATACAGATTAATACAAACATATACATATGTATAATACATAAGTTTAACAAAAAAATTTATGGATAATTTTCTAAGAAAATCCATCTGAAAGCTATTCCTTGTGTGTATTTCAGCTCATTATAGAAATAGTATCAGATGAATCCTGCCAGATGGCATTTAGGGGACTTTGAAAAAGGGACAATCAAGAATGAAACTTTCTTGTTACCTCTAATTGGTGATGAGTAGAATAGATTAAAAAATGAACCCATTAAAAAGTGCTTGGGGGCATACACCCTGTAGCCCTGGTTACTAAGAAGTCTGAGATTCTTGGATCACAGGAGCTCAGAAGTTCTTAGTTTCAGTGGGGCTAAAGTCCATTGGGTATCTGCAACTAATAAGGTGAGCCCCTGGTTACAGAAGGCCAGCAGGCTGTCTAGGTTGGAAATTAACCCAGGTTGGAAAATAGCAAATTAAAGCTTCACTACCAATCAGTAGTTTCGTAGAGGGGTGTTAGATCTATGAGTGGCTACTGACTTTCCAGCCACATGAGATAGGGAGCAATAGTCCCTACTCCTTTCCCTCAGAAAAGATAACATTCTGAATTTGAGAACTTTGTTTTAGTAGCTCTGAAAGGAAAGGGGGGGAAAAGGCAGGAAACATGAATTTCCTATTCAGTAGTTAGTATTCCTTTTCATTTCATTTTGGGCTAAACATAGGATCTCAAGCATTGGCAGGGATTTAGAAGGCATATAGTCTAAATTCTCACCAAATACAGAAGTTTCTTTTACAGTATGTCTCTCTAGTCAATCAGCTTCTACATTTATATTCTGAGATCATATATTTAGTAAGGAAAGGGACTTTTGAGGTCGCCTACTCAATCAGCAAGCATTTATTAAGTAACTAGTATATGTGCCAAGCACTATACTAGACAGAATGGATATAAAGACAGAAACAAGTACCCTTTACATATGGACAAAACTGAGGCCTAAAAAGTTGATGTGAACATTCCAAGTTCCTAAGTAATAAGGGCCAGTGCCTCCAAACATAGCACTCTCTCCGCTGCATGTTTTTGATGGCTGTTAAGTAATTGTTTTGTTTTGTTTTTTAGTTTAAATGACATCTAGATGGTCGTTTGGAGGTTCTGAATAGAGAGATTTCTCCAGATGGGCTATTATTTGAAATTTATTACTTTAAATTCACTTCTTTTTCTCCTTTCAAAATACTCCTTTATAATAAACATTAGGTGAGGATGTTATAGGAACAGAATAATCAATGTCTATTACCAAAGAAAAGAGACTTCCATCAGAATACAGAGTGTTTCTAAGGGAGGTCTGGAATGCTTTTATGTGATTTATGTGGCTCATTACTTCAAATGAAGCCTGGGATTTTATCTTGAGTACATATAACAACCACAAATCATACTTTGCTTATCTGTGGAAATGTTACCTGCCTGTAATGACCAGGGATGATTTCATTTCTATACTTTGCAATAATTTTGAAAAAAAAAAACCCAGTATATATACATGTGTGTGTGCATGTTTAGCTTATCTGTTATTCAGAGATTCCAATCTACAAAAGTAAAGTCCAAATAGGATGAGTTCTTGTCTCCCCATGCCATAACAAGGCTGAACTGGAGCTAACTATAGATATGTGCTTCTAATTTGAATTCTGATGTTTGACATTTCCCTGCTAAAGACATGATGAAATGTACTATATACTTACTTCTCAATCCATACAAATCAATGTTTAGATATCAAATTCTATTTTTCCTCCATTGACTCACATAAAATAACTGGAAATATTTTCCAGATTCCTTAAGACTTCTAATTTTAATTGATTTACTTTTTTTGGTGGGGAAGGGGGAAGACATGCTACTTGTTATTCAATTTTATCTCACTGTTTGTGATCCCATTTGGGGTTTTCTTGGAGAAGATATTGGAGTGGTTTGCCATTTGCTTCTTTACAGATGACAAAACAGAGACAAGCAGGGTTAAGTGACTTGTCCAGAGTCACGTATTCACTGTGTCATCTAGAAGGTAATGTAATGATCTCTTTACAAAAGAGATCCAGGTGTTGCCTGCAGTCTCTTTAGATACCTCAGTGATTCTGGTCAATAGGAGAGACTGGCCTAGTAATTTTAGGATTCATAAGCAGTCCTGAGAACTGATTCTACGTAGGCTTTCACATAATTATTATAATAGAAAGAGTGCTGGAATGGGAATCAGGAGTCCTGTGTCTGTGCTAGGGGAAAGGATCAGACAGCAAAAATCCTCAAAGTTCAATAAAATACTGTTTTTTTTAGAGTCATCACCCTCCCCTCTCTACTCTACTCCCGCTCTCCCTACTTTTTGGATATGGTCTCTAATGGAGAAGCAGTTGTAGTGTGACCTTGTACCCTCGATGTCAGCTGCTGCATACACAGAAATATGTTAACAGCTTACTCACTCTTGCCTTTCCTCCTGGAAAGAACCCAAACTGTTCTTAATCACTGAGGTCATGCCGTATGGTGTGTAATTAGACTCCTGCTCTTGGCCAAGATACTAAATTCTCTCTATATTTTATATTTGAGGCTCACTATGACATTTTACTGCCCTGGGAATAAAGTAGGAGTCTGAACTTGTCCCCCATTAACTCAGAATTCAGAGAAAGTAATAAATTTTTAAGACTTAAGAAAAGTAATAAATCCAGAATCATTTCCCAAAACATTGGAAAGAAGACCTGAAGATCTGTCTTCTTTCTGTTGATTACAGTTCAAATGTGCTATATACCCCTGGCCTACTGGGAGATCAGCACATATTCAAAGATGGAAGCTACCTTGACTAGAAAATCCTTTTCTATTCCCATTCTGCCAATTATTCCCTTTCTAATTGTAATATCCATATCTATCCAAAATTTTCACACTTTAGGAAAGTCTTGGCAAAAATCCCACCATTATTAGCATTATAGAACCAATCATAGGTTATAAATGAGAGGATTTAGAGCTAGAATTTTAGGCCCTTCAAAGATCACCTAGTCCAACCTTTCATTATGCAGAAACAAAAACTGATGCCCAAAGAAACAAAATTATTTCTCCAAGGTCATATACCTAGGAAGTTTCAAAGCCAGAATTAAAATTCAGGTCCAAATCCAGTGTTCTTTTCCCTATACCATTCCAGAGTTCTCCATTATTTGCCCATGGAAACTAAACTAAGAGGGCAAAGAGCTATTCAATTCCAAATAATTGTAAAAAGAAAAAACAGAACTGCTAATAAAATGACAAAATTAGAACTCTAGTCTGGGTCCTTGGAGGCTCAAATGGGTCAGAAATGGGAAGAACCTCACGTTGGCTTTCAGCTCTTTGGAGGAACATCTGTGAGGACTTAACAACTCTTGAAAATCTAGTAAAAGCTAGGTTGAGCAAGCTGATTTACTGCTCTCATCTAGTGTCTTAGCCATACTTAGCTGACATTCTCACAAAGGCAAAGGTGATTAGCAGCTGGGAGATATCTGGAGGGCTTGGAGGGTCACTTATCTTTATGGTCTTCCCAGCTTTGCAGGAAAATCTTCCCCAAAGGATTCCAGTTTAATAAAGCACAAAGAAACCTGTCTCTATCTCTTTAAGCCTTTATCAACACTTAAAAACTGTTATTACCATCATTCACTCCAATCAATAAAGGACCTGAAAGCAGGATTATAGATCTAGAAGTCCAAGGTACCTCAGAGATCATCAAGTCAATTCCCTCACTTTACAAATAAGGAAACTTATTTGTTTCCTTAGGAAAGAGTTAAGTGATCTTTCCAAGGTCACACAGCAATCAAAGGCCAGCATTTGAATCCAGGTCTTCTGATACCAGAGCTAATATGCATTCCATTGTACCAAGCTGAAGAGTTAGAGGGAAAAAATTCTGGGTGCTGGAAGACATAGGGTTGGAATATCCACAAAGGATAGAGAGGTTTAAAAAAAAAGTGTGCTTGTTATGTATGTGTGTGACTACAAAGATAAATTTCAGTTCTTTAACAGCTTTGTCTGGGGCTAATCCTTTGTATCCATTATACTTGTAGCTGGACCCACTAAAAACTATTTCTTTTGTGATTCTTGCTGCTTCTTCCTCTTATTGTTGCATGAAGAGGAGAGCTCTGCTAGCAACCTTATCACTGACATTCAGCATAGACATAAATGAATAGATCCTTGCCAGCAAAAGACAAAACAATCATTTAAAAACTTTATCATTTTAATTCCCCACCCTATTATATGTTAAAAAACAATTTTAATAGCTTTTTGTTTTGAGTTCCAAATTTTATTCCTCCCTCCTCCTTGAGATGTTATATAAGTTCAATCATGTAAAAATTTCCATTTTGTATAACTCAAATAAAAAAAAAAGAATAAAAGAAAGTGAAAATAGCATGTTTCAGTCTGAAGTTGATGATATATGCTTCATCATGAGTCCTTTGGGATTTTCAAGGATCTTTGTATTGCTAAAAATAGCTAAGTCATTCATAGTTCTTCACCGAACAATATTGTTGTTACTATGTACTATATTCTGGTTCTGTTTACTTCACTTTGCATCAGTTCATGTAAGTCTTTTCAGGTTTTTCTGAAATCATCCTGCTTATCATTTCTTATAGCATAATACTATTCCACTATATTATAAACCATAGCTTATTTAATCATTTCCCAATGGATGTGCATTTCTTTGATTTCTAATTCTTAGCCACCACAAAAAGAGCTGCTATAAATATTTTTGTACAAATAGGCTTTTCCCTTGCTTTTTTGATGTCTTTAGGATATAGACCAGATTTGGGAGTAGTATTGCTGGATCAAAGGGTATGTATAGCTTGATTGACCTTCAAGCATAGAGAAAAACCAATTATTACAATTGTTTGATATATTGTCTACATGAACAATAATTCCAAGGAATAACCCTCAGTTGAGACATCATACAGTAAGGTTTGGGATAATAGTTGCTAATCTTTTCTAGTTAAACTTATGGTCCTTTGTTTTCAAAGGCATAAAATAAAATGTAAAGAAAATAAAGAAAAGCAATTCTAAGTAAAATATGTTTATTGACTTTAAAAAAATATTCATGAATGACCAGCAAGATGATTTCAGAGAGGCTTGGAGAGACTTACATGAACTGATGCTGAGTGAAATGAGCAGAACCAGGAGATCATTATACACAGCAATTATACAGTACTATATGATGATCAATTCTGATGGACATGGCCCTCTTCAACAATGAAATGTTTCAAACCACCTCCAATTGTTCACTGAAGAAAGCCATATACACCCAGAGAGAGGGATGTGAAATGTGGACCACAACATAACATTCTCATACTCCTTGATTGATGTTTGCTTACATTGTGTTTCCTTTATCTGATATATCTTTTGTGTAGATAAGATTTTTCTTGCACAACAATAAGTTTGGAAATATGTATACATATATTCGATTTGCCAATATTTTAACATAATTAACATGTAGTGGATATCCTGCCATCTAGGGGAGGGGTGGGGAGTTGGGGGGAAAAATTTGTAACAGAAAGCTATGTAAGGGTTATTGTTGAAGAATTACCCACACATATGTTATGCAAATAAAATTTTTTTAAAAATTAATTAATTAAAAAAATATTCATGGATCTCAAATTAAGACTCCTCAGTTAAGGGGAAAAAGAAATAAGTACTGGGTGATTGCTGACTCCTCATCTAAGGGTACTGAGTCAATTATTGTTGATTAACAATATAGAAGTGGGCTTTCCTCTCAAACTAACTACACAGGATGTGACAGGACTTCCCAAGGCTTGTCAAACCTGATGACTAATATCAACTTCTGGTGAATCATACTTGATATTGCCAGAAGAAATCTAGAAAATACAGTTGGGGATTATGAAATCTTAGGCAAAAAGACTGAAGGCTTGGGGGCAGCTAGGTGGCGCAGTGGATAGAGCACCAGCCCTGAAGTCAGGAGGACTTGAGTTCAAATCTGGTCTCAGACACGTAACAGCTGTGTGACCCTGGGCAAGTCACTTAACCCCAATTGCCTCAGCAAAAAAAAAAAAAAGACTGAAGGCTTTAGGGACACAGGTGGTATTTTCATCACAGCTGCTATTCAAAGACAAATGTTTCAAAAGTCAAAGGCAGATTTGAGAAGCAGTTGGTTGAGAAAATGACATCTTAGAACATAATTTGGATTTTTGGACCAGGAACTAAAATATATATATGGCAGATTCTTGGCAGGGATAGAGTATACTTAATAAGGGCAGGTAAAATTGTGTTTGTCCTGCAGCTTCACAAATCTAATCAAAAAGGCTTTAAGCTGAAAAATATAGAGGAGGAAAAATAATACTGCACATCAACTAGGTTAGACACCATGGAGAGTTGCCAAAAGATTGGAAGAAGAGCAGGAGTGATAATTACTCCAAGTGATAATGTTGATGACTAGGGCAATGTTCTTTAGTAAATTGTGTTGAGAATCTAAAAAGATAATATATATAACTCAGGACAAATTCCCTTCCAGACTTGGTTCTTTTTGCTGTTTCTTGAAGAGGATACTCCATATCTAGACTCCATTCATTTTCCCTGACTTGTCTGCTGCCCCCTATTCCTGGTTTGTTTTTCCTACTCATCTCTGCCTCCTGGCTTCCCTAGCTCTCCTCAAGATTCAGCTCATATTTTTTAGGAACAAGTTTTTCTCAGTTCTTCTCTCCCACCCCACCCATTGCTAGTACCTTTCCTCAAGAATTCCTTCAATTTATCCTACAGATCTTGTATGTACAGGATTATTTGCATGTTGTCTCTGTCTTTAAGGGCAGACACTACTTCTGCCTTCTCTTTGTATTTCCGAGGTTTAGCAAAATATCTGGCACATAGCAAGTTCTTAAGTGATGCTTGTTCACTTGACTTGAGTCCTAACTCTACCTCTAACCACCTAGAGCAAGTCATTTTTCTATTAATCTGTTTTCTTATAAGTAAAATGAAAGGGTGACATGGGGAGTTGACTAGATAGCCTTTTCTGGAAACTGAGGGAAACAGGATTAAGTGATTTGCTCATAGTCATACAGCTAGTAAATGTTTTAATTTATTTGTCTTAGGTCAGATTTGAATTCAGATTTTTCTGACTCCAAGCCCACTGCACCTCCCAGCTGCCCCTGTATATAATGTCTCTGTGTATGTATATATGTGCATATGTATGTGTTATATATTACATATGGTTTTGTGTTTATCTATATGTCATATATATTTAATTGATTTCTTTTGAAATGCATCTATCATTTGTTCTTAGAAGACAATATAATGAAGATGTTGTTTTATTTCTTTCAGAGGCAGACTTCCCCATCACTCTCCAGCCTACCAGTGCAAATGAGAAAACCCAACTAATCAGAGAATCCCGCAGCTATACTACAGACTCCTAGATGACCAGCAAGCTCAAGTTCATGGGTCCTGGAAGTAGTAGCAATGCGCCTGGCAAGTGGAGGGATATCTGAAGGAAAGAGCCCCAGTGATGTTGCAAAACCCCAGGAATCCCTTTCCCATTTACACTTTATTTTGAGATTAGGCACAGGTGGTTGCAATGTAATTTTCTGAGCATGCAGACTCTCTTTGAGTAGACTTTCTAATGAAAGATTCAATTAGACAAATTAAGATCTGTGTTCCCTCTCACCTTTCCCCTCTCCCCAGATACTGTAGGGGCCCAGCATATTTTAAGGACCAGTGTGCCCTCATGGGCCAGTCCCAATACTAAAAATGGGAGTCAGTGATGGGAGCAGCTCTCTTTTTCTCAAATAACTAAAAGAAGTTACAAGAACAGTCACTGAGGTTTAAAAAAAAAACATTTAGGGGAGAATTTAAGAAACATTTATCAACAGGGAACATTTTCCCATGTCCCCTTACAGACAAAGAGATTTTCCAACTCACTCAACTCACTCCTAGTGGGTTTGGGTTGCAATGTTGCAGATTGTTGTTGTAGGACAACTTATGCTGGTACTTAAACAGCAGATAGGGGCTTTCACTGACTTTCCAGCAGCAGAACATAAGGAAAAAGTTAAAAGGCACTTCAGAAAGCATCCTCTTAAAATTATAATTTCAAAGGTCTAAATCACCATTCAAAAAATTGGGATTTGCAAAACACTTCTTTGCTGCTAGATTTCTCCCCTCTCTCCTTCCTCACTCCTCCAATTATTTTGCTACAAAGTTGGAGCAATTATTTTGAGCTATAACTCAGAATTTGCTGTAAAGTCATTACCTGCTACTAGTCATATTGCAGGGGCTTTGCATCTTAGATTAGCTGGACTAGAAATAAGAAAGACATGCCAGAAACATTAACTTTCAGGCCTTAAATTTCACAAACTTCTTTTTTGATACTAGTTTCATTCTGAAGAAAGAAAAAAGCTCAGCTAAATATATTAGAGGAGGGAGTATCTAGAGGAGGGAGGTGAAATTTGGTTCATTTTCTGATTCAATTACTTTATTCATATTTCAGCAGGAGAGGAGGTTTGGAAGTAATGAGTAGGGGACAAAAATATCTCAAAAATTGTACAGGAATAAAAATGTATTGTTTTAAAAGTTTCATTCTTTTTCCTCTCAAAAAAAATTGTTCCTTTAAACATTAAATATCTCTCTTGCTATCATTTCTTATTTCCCAGTGGAACTACATTCAATTGCTAAATACACATTGTTATTTTCTAGGCTCATAAGGTTCTGGTAAATGTTTCAGTTCAGGTAAGGTATATAAAATATAAAAAGCCTTTGGGGTGGGAATCAAAAGATCCCTGCCCACTTGCAGGATCAAGTGAGAATTTGATAATAAGTAAGATAGAAATAGCTCACTTTTATATAGTGCTTTGCAGTTTACAAAGCAATATTAAGCAATTATCCTGTTAAGTAGGCAAGGCAAACAGGACAGTTTACCATTATAAATGAGAAAAACTGGCCCTACTAAGCTAATTGACTTATGTAAGGTCAAATAGTTACTAAGTGGCCAAGCCAAAACCTAAGTCCAAATATTCAGTCCTTCTCTGTTTGGGTTCCTGGTCCAAATTCCAGAGTTACATGGATCTTATATGACCAAAGCCCGGTCACCTGAATGGTGAAGACTGTAAGTAATGAGAGGTGAGAGTCAGGATGTTGGAAGACTCTGTTTATTACAAAGCCAGAAAGCCCTTTTATATCCTCAGTACATGCCTTTAGTTCCTACAGCTTAGCATAAGCACATTCTAGCCTATAGCAGATATATGATTCCCTATATGGAGATCCCCCCTTTACTTCAGGAAGCTACACATAAGTACAACGTGAGCATTCCTTTTCTAATGAGGTATGTGGATATTGTACTCTCCCCCAGAACTGCCACGTTGCCTTAGGGGTGGGACCCCTTCCTCCCTATACCATCTTGTTCACCCATACAAGGTTACCCTCAGTAGTGGTGCCTTGTGAGATGTCCAAGGCTGGTGGGGGAGGGAGGAGGTTGGCAAGTCCTCTACAATTCCCCCTTTTTGTTTATATATGATAGTTCCACAAGCTTAAATTTTGGGGTATTCATAGTATACCAGATGGAGGTAAATATAGGCTTCAAAATCATGGATAATACATAAACAACTATACTGATGATCAATATGATCATACCTAAATTAACCCTGAATTGTTTCAAATGGCCCCATGGGTCCAATTATTGAAAGAACAATATAATTTTATCTGTAACATCATTGGATCTAATTCTTTGGTCAGCAGCTTGATCAATATTATTTGCAATTTGAGCCAATTGACTCAGTTCATAAATCACATTCTTCAAACTTAATCCATGCAATTGAGCCCTAATTATCTCCTACTGAATTTGCGTCTCATTATATATTGCATTCGTTAAACAATATTGATTGTATCTATAATCACATTGTAATTTTTGCTGCAATTCTAGATATTGTACCTCTTGTCCTAAAAATTGAACTGCCTGTTGTAATTTGTGTATAGCTTCATAAAATTCCTCATCAACCTTTAATTATCTCCTAAATCCAGCTGATTCATTTTTCATTAAACCCTGTAAGTCCTGGGCTTCTCTTGATTTTGAGTGTTAGATATAGATAAAGCCAATGCTGTGGAGGCTACAATAGCCTCAACTAATAAAATTACAGCCAATATAATACACAATACACATCTCTTTGCTCTAGTACCTAATTCATTCATTTTTTCCTATAAGGCCTCAAAAATATTATCACTATAAATACGGTATCAGGAATTTGCTTTCACAATGGTAAAAGCATAATGTAGACAGGTGACTATGTACATTCTTCCCTTGAATTTTGGTCCAATGCAGGTTTCTATCTGACAGCTGACACATGTCAAATTAAAGATTCCTTTTCTATACTTTGTGATTCTGGACGTATTACTTCAATCTATCAGAAATGCATCGCCTTTTCCTAGGCAAACTCTAGCGGTCAGAGTGACATTGCTTGTAATATTATTCCTAGGATCAATTCCCACTAAATCTGGCATTCCTTGTACTGACATCCCTCCCATTGCAGTGAATGCTTTTTCTATCCCTTTTATTTCTAGCCCTCAGTTATGAATGTATTTCAGTCTTGGATATTCTGTTGCCCCTTGATCCTGCATGTACATGGTGGTGTTGTGACAAGAGACCAAGGATTCAGTATAATTCTCCTGCCTCAGAGTGGTTTGTACACACTGATGTGTGATGCACTCCTTAAAAGGCATAAAACCTGGATAATGGTACATTATTGATAGGTTGTAGGGAAGGATGCCATTACACAATCCGCCATGTCTGTTGCTCAACCAATTATTAGATTTGTTAAAAGGAATATCTTGACCCTCTAATCTCCATGTATATAAGTGATATCGGCATGTGCTAATGGAAAAAGCGTTCACCTCTGCTCTTATGGATGTATCCCCTAGATACATGACACCGTCCCTTAGTGAAGCACACCAACCCACCAAGTTTGTATCATTTCCATAATAATTCCACCTGTCTCCTGTCCATACTCCCCCTATTATTTTTATTATTTTTATTTTTTTATTTTTTGCTTTTTGCTGAGGCAATTGGGGTTAAGTGACTTGCCCAGGGTCACACAGCTAGGGAATGTTAAGTGTCTGAGACCAGATTTGAACTCAGGTCCTCCTGACTTCAGGGCTGGTGCTCTAACCACTGCGCCACTTAGCTGCCCCCCCCCTATTATTTTTAAATGCATACTGGTAATTCCTTGGTTAATCCTGTAAAATTAAATGTCTTGTTGAAAGTTATTGATTGTTTGTTGTCTAAGTCCCATTTGAAACCACCCTCTTTATACATGTGAAACAAGTAGCCATACAGAATAAATTCCAGCATGGTCTCTGTCCATGTGAGTGCTTTTAGCTAAGGGGGAGATGGGATGAAGGCCCATCTGTGTGTCTGTCTGGTGGAGATGAGGACTGGTCCCATCATTGCAGTGATGCTGCTGAATATCGCGATGACGAACTTCATTCTTCACGTTGATGGCTTTGATCAGCTCCGTCAGATGTTTCTTTTTCCTTTTTTCACGTTATCTCTGTCCCTGTGATTTCTTCCCTGTCTTGTAATGTGTGGATTCTTCTACTGGAACCCACTTTTCTCCTTCACCTGTGGAAATGCAAGCATACCCTTTTCCCTAGGTTAGAACTGTATGTGGTGCATGCCATTGTTTTTTGTGGTCTCTCCACATGACCCTTGTTCTTGTTGTGGAGTTTTCTTTTCCTTTTTCTTTATTTTTTACTTTCAAATTTTGTAATTTGTATTTCAAGGCTGAGACAGATCTTTGTCATCAAATTTCAAATAATTTATTGTATAAACTGCCATTTGCAATTTGTTGTGAATGAATCCATGAACTCTCCCTTTTTGTTTTTCGAGGTAGGCCTTAAGAGTTCGGTTATTCCGTTCAACAATGGCCTGCCCATCGGATTATGGGGAATTTCTGTTATATGTTTAATTTGGTATTCAAAACATAACTGTTGGAAAGGTTTGGAGGGATAGGCAGGACCATTATCTGTTTTTAATATATGGGAGATGCCATGATTAACAGAAAAGAATACATCAAGTGGCTAGTGATGTGTTTAAGTGATTCTCTGGTTTGTGCTGAAGCTATCAAGAAACCAGAAAAAGTGTCTACACACAAATGAATATATTTGCTTTTCCAAATGGATTGTAATGAGTAACATCCATTTGCAAATGTCATTAGGAACGTCTCCTTTTGGGTTTCTGACTTCAAATTTTGGTGGAGAGAGAAAAGGGGCACAATTGGTGCATTGCTTTACTATCTGTCTGGCCTGTTCTTTGGAAATTCCATATAATTGCTTCAATGATTTTGCAGAGAGGTGGTATTTGTTGTGGGTTTGTGTGGCCAGTGTATTTTTAATATTTAGGGCTGGTGTGTCAAGGTGATATGTTTGTAATACCTGGTCTGCAATATTGTTTCCTTCCACTATAGGGCCAGGGAGACGTGTATGTGACCTAACATGACAAATATAAAAGTAATAATCGTTTCCCCCAATAATACTTTGTGCTTGTTGTAACAATTATCCTGTCAATGTTGTCTTGTTTATCTGTGATATATGCTGTCTCTAATCAAGGGATGAGGCCTGCCACATAAGAACTGTCTGTAATAATGTTAGAGCGTTCATCAATTTCCAAAGCTTTAATAACTGCCCATAATTCATTCTGTTGAGTCAAGGCAAAACAGGTATAATTGTGATCTACTAGGAATATACATTGTAGTCCTCTTGTCTTTTGTGGCATCACTGAATATGTTTATCCCTGTAATTGGTGTTTCACTATACATTGCTGTCCAAATCCAATGGTGTTCAAATCTTAATATATTACCTTGTTGTAAATTCAAATTAGCAATGATCTGCCATTCTACTGATGTCTGTATGCATTCCTGAATCTGATCATTGGTGTAAGGAATGTGTATGATTTCAGGATCCTGTCCTGTTAATTGAATGGTCCTTTTCTATAACTTCCTTATAGTTAGGGCAATCAGGGTGTGATAACTAGTGTATGACCTATTCTTGATTTTAGATAGATGAACCCATTCTAAGATCCCTTCCTTTTGATGAAGAACCCCTGTGGGTTATTCATTCTTAGTAGTTAGAATGGTCCCCCATGATTGGTTCATCTTTCATTATTCTCTTCATGAATTGCCTTGCTAATTCTTTTTCTATAATGGTGGTACATTCTCTGGCTTCCGGTATCCACTCCCTTTTTGATTTTAACTCACTGGGACCTCTTAACAAATCACATAAAGGTTGTAACTGATCAGTAGGAATGCCTATTTTATTCCTAACCCATTGTATTTCACCTATAAATTTTTGGAATTCATTCAGTGTGTTAATTTTTGTGATGTCTATCTTAGGGGATTTCAATTATATGGTTTTTACATGATATAATGTGGCCTAAATATTGTATTGGCAGTTGTCTCTGTATTTTTTCTGGAGCTATTTTTAGGCCATGGTACTCAAGTCTTCTCCAGACCTCATCTAATACTTATTCTAAAGTATCTATATGATCATATGCAGCAAGGATATCACCCATATAATGGCTGATCTGTACTTCGGGGTATTTTTTCCTAATGGGTCTCAATATTTTGCCTATATACCATTGACAAATAATTGGACTGTTTTTCATACCTCGTGGCAATACTTTCCATTGGCATCTCTTAGCAGGTTCCTGCAGATTAATGCTGGGAACCAAGAATGCAAACCTATGCCTATCTTTTTTATGGAGAAGAATACTCAAAAAACAGTCTTTGACGTCTATCACCCATAAATGATAATTTTGGGGTATTAAATTAGGACAAGACAGTCCTGGTTTAAGTGTTCCCATAGACACCAAGCTCGCATTAACTTTTCTGAGATCTTTCAACATTCTCCATTTCCCTGATTTCTTTTTTATAACAAACACAGGAGAATTCCAAGCAATGAATGATTCTTTTACATGTCCCTGATTGAATTGTTCTTGTACTAGATCTTTTAAAGCTGACAACTTTTTGGTATTTAGGGGTCACTGGTCCACCCAAATGGGTTCACCTGATACCCATGTTAATTTTGGTGGTGAGATGTTGGCCCATCCAGAGGGCCCCACATAAAATCTGTGGTTAGCGTAAGTCCTATTTGTTGCAATATATCTCTTCCCCATAAATTTATGGGAAGTCCAGAGACTAGATGAAGCCAAATAGTTCCCTTTTTCCTTCAAATTCCCTCTTTAGGGGGGCACTCTGATTCAAGTGCTTGCTGAGCTCCTCCAAATCCATAAATGTCTTTTGAGCCTCCTACTGGCCATTGAGAATTCCAATCCTTTTCATTAATTGCTGTTGTATCTGCACCTAAATCAACTAGCCCCTCCAACCACCTGTTTTCTATCCATGTTTGTATCATTCCTTGTTGCTTGATTCTCTGATCTTGATTCTTAATTTGGACAAATGCTTCTGCCTTTACATTAGCTGTGAACACCGTGCTTCCTACAATCTCACATCTTTGCATTATCTCTCCTATTCCTGCATCTTTTCTAAGCCCTATCATGGCTCTCCTACAATCAGCATTACAACTATTTCTGAGTATATCTCTCATGACTATATGTGTTCCATCTACTTCTCCTATGATACGGGTTATAGCTTCCTGGATTCTAGTACAGAAATCCACAAATGGTTCATTTTTTTGTTTTAATGTGGTCAAGGAAACCTTTCCAGTTCCCTTACCCGGTATCTTCCCATATGCTACTTCTATGCATATGGCTAACCTTTTATATGTTTCTATCGGGAAATGTATTTGCTATCTATCGGTGGAATAATCTCCTGACCCAAATAATTGTTCATAATATTGGATTGCATTCTGGTTGTTATTAGGGTTGTGCTTAATGGCCACTCTACATTCCTCAGATAATAGGCTGAGAAATGTAATGCACTCTCCAGGTTTTACTGTAGCTTGAAAGACTAACTTCCAATCATTTGCAGTGAGCACAAAAGTTGAGAAGTCTTTCAGGTGTAATTTGACGTGAGTTAAAGCCGTATTCTGCAATTGCCTTTTTTAGTTCCTTTATATGACTTGGTGGTATTTAAGTGTGACTATGTTGAGGGGGTCTTCCATCTGTAGAGGTTTCTAATATTGGGAAACAATTTAATCCCATGTCTGACAATGTGTCGTGTTCTCTCCTACTTTCTAAGTCTTTTATCATTCTTTGTAATGGGGACAACATGTTATCTCTAGGTGTCACTCTCTCCCTACTTGTGATATCCCCATCTACCCTCACTAGTTTTACAATCTTTTGTTCCTCTTTTCCTGGGCTTTTCAGTTCCTCTTTTTTTAAGGGCTGATCTATTTCCTCTTTCCTAATGTCATTTACATTCTGGTGCCTAATGACTGAATTTCTTTCTTCCCCTTTTCTTATGCTTTTAGCTTTTTGTGGTTTTCTTCTTCTTTTCCTTCCTTATGTTCCTGTAGTTCTTTTTCAGCAGTTTCACTGGTCAATTTTGCTAATTTTTTTTTAAGCTCAGTTATTTCTAGTTCTAGCTCCATCTGTTTTTCCCTTGCTTTCCACTTCTCCAATTCCTTTTCTAAATTAGGGTAAAGTTTATCTGCTTCTGATTCTATGTTTTCTCAAACTCCTCTGGGGTTTGTGTATTTTCTGTCCACTTTCTACGTTTTTTCTGTTTCTCCCTCTTCCACCTGGAATACACCCTTAATAATGTTGTATAGAAAAAAGGTGTTATCTCCCAATTCTCCTGGTTTAGTTAGTTCATATTCGGTTAATTGCTCTCTTACTAAAATCCAGGAGCATAGCGAAACCAAAGGTCTCTCTATGGTCCAAAGGAATACCTTCTGTATTGTTTCAACAAAGTTCTAATATTCTTAACGTGCATTGTTACTCCTAGATCCTTTGCTTTCTTATATATTTTTCTGGTGTAATCCTTCTGTTCTAACTTTTCTGATGAAATCTTTTGCCCTATGATAGAAATTTTCTATCCCACTGCTATTTTTGACTTTTGCAGGGTTACTCACAGTTTGTTAATCTTCTCCTGTCTCCCAGGAGTTGAAGCGCATGTCTTCTCACCCAATCCGTGAGGTACTTTCTGGGGAGTGTAGGCACGTTTTTCGCTTCCGGGGCAAGCTTCATGTCAGTCTCCTACACTGTCCTTCACACCGGATGATTTTAGGGGATCTCTGCTATGCATGGGGCTTTGGGGGCCCCACGTTGGGCGCCAATTGTTTGGGTTTCCAGTCCAAACTCCCGAGTGATGTGGGTCTTATATGACCAGCAAAACCTGGTCACCTGAATGATGAAGACCATGAGTAATGAGAAGTGAGAGTCAGGATGTTGGAAGACTTCATTTATTACAAAGCCAGCAAATCCTTTTATATCCTCAGTACATGCTTTTAATTCCTATAGCTTAGTGTAAGCACGTTCTAACTTATAGCAGATATATGATTCCCTATATGGAGATCTCCCCAATACTTCAGGAAGCTACACATAAGTACAACGTGAGCATTCCTTTCCTAATAAGATATATGGGTATTGTTCTCTTTCCTGGAACTGTCATGTTGCCTTTCAGGTGGGACCCCTTCCTCCCTACACCACCTTGTTCACCCATACAAGGCTACCTTCAGTTTCCTGAGCCATGCCTCGTGCAATGTCCAAGGCTGGCTGGGGGGACGATGGGGGGTTTGGAAAGTCCTCTACACTTCTCTGTCTTTCCATTAGAATGCACTGCTTCTCTGATATCTTGAGAAAATTAATGGTGTTACCTCATTTTTTTCGAAGTCAAAAACCATTTCCCCTCACTTAATAGTATGTTTTTTCCAATGACATGATAATTTTTAGCATTCATGTTTTTAGGATTTTGAATTCAAAATTTTTTTATCCTCCCTCTCTCCCTTCCCCAAGATGGCAAGCAATCTGATGTAGGTTATTCATGTACAATTATATTAAACATATTTCCACATTAGCCATGTTGAGAAAGAAGAATCAGAACAAAAGGGAAAAATTAGTGATCTTATCTAAACATAGCATATCATCTTATACCTATATATATGTATATAGCTACTATTCATAAATGTAATGAGATTTTATAAACACATACTCCTTATATAACATGGAAAAAATACACGCCCTTAAAAGCATACCCTTGAATTATACTGTTTTCACAACACCAGTGAGTGCTGTAGGTATAATTCATTGCTGACCTTCCAAGTAAATAAGTGGCTAGTTCCTCCTGTTGTTGGCCCACAAGACTATATGCTGCCTAATCCATGTGTAATTTCAGTTACTCACAGCCCTTCCACTCCCTTTCTAGGGAAAGAGTAAAGGTTAGTTAGCAATTTTGTTACATGCTGCCCCCTGCTGGTAAATGTATTTTTACCAATACATTTGGTATTGGTAATGTATTTTCTCAAACTCTTGAGTTTCCAGCCTCATTTGGGTATCTCTGCTATAGATAGAGCCTTCTCTCTATCTGGGCACAGAGTCGGAAGATGTAATGGTAACCTGAGAGTAAAATTTGGTCCCCAAATTATGATGCTTCCAAGAAGGAGGTAGGCCATGATTTCGACTTACTGGTTTTAGCCATTTTTCAGTTGTGTCTGACTCTTTCTGACCCCATTTGGGGTCTTCTTGGCAAAGATACTACAGTGGTGGTCCTTCCGGGGGTGGAGCCATGGTGGCGGAGATCAGACAGGAGTCTCTGTAACCTCCTCTAACCTCCCCTCAAACCAACAACATATGAAGCCTCTAGACTGATTCTGAAGCAAAAAAATCCACAATATCTGGAGAACAACACGATTCTAGAAGAAGATACTCTGGAAGAACCTCAAAACAGGTCTGTTTTAATTGGGCAGGGGGGTGGTCTATTGAATCAAGACTGCAGCGCAGGGAGACCGGGGCAGGGAGCTGGAGCAGGGAGCTGGAACAGGAGTCGGAACAGGAGTGGGAGCGTTGTGCTTTTCACACACCTGGGAGTCTTCTTCGAGCCTCTTGGAACAATTTGTCCTGATTGTGGGCAGGTGGTTTGGAGGGTCTGCCTTTTGAGGGGGATAGATTGTGAACCACTGAACCCCTGATGAACATCGGACCTAGCTGCCATTACACAGCTCCTTAAAGCAATCAATCAAACAACTGGACTGATAAGCACCAGAAATAATTCAATCAGTGGAGCTGCCCAGTACCTGAAATAATTCAATCAGCAGAACCCCCCAGGGTGAACTAAAGCAGAACTGCCCAGCCCCTGACATAATTCAATCAGCAGAACTGCCCAGTTCCTGAAATAACTCAATCAGCAGGACTGCCCCAGGGCAAATTAAAGCAGCTGTCCCACCTTTGCCCTAAACAGACCGCACACCTTTAAAAAAAAAAAAAAAATGAATAAAAAACCAAAAAGAGCTCTCACCATAGACAACATTTATGGAGAGAGGGAAGAACAGACCTCAAATCCAGAGGCCCCTAAAGGTAAAGCAACTCCAGAAAAAGCCCCAAAGAGAGACATAAATTGGTCTCCATGTCACAAGGCTTTCTTTGAAGATGGCATAAAAAATCTTAAAAGAGAGTTAGAAGAAACATGGGGAAACGAAATGAGATCACTGCAAAATAAAATAGAAAAAATGGAAAAAGAATGCAATGAACAAAAAAATGTAATTGGTCAATTGCAAAAGGAACTAAAAACAGTAACTGAAGAAAATAAGACATTAAAAATTAGAATCGAACAATTAGAAATGAATGACTCATCAAGACTTCAAGAATCAGTCAAACAAAAAAATGAAAAGATAGAGAAAAACATGAAATATCTCCTAGGAAAAACAACTGACCTGGAAAATAGATCTAGGAGAGACAATCTAAGGATTATAGGGCTTCTTGAAAGCCATGATGAAAAAAAGAACCTAGACACTATCTTCCAGGAAATCATAAAAGAAAACTGCCCTGGTATTTTAGACCCAGAAGGCAAAATACTCCTTGAAACAATCCACCGATCACCTCCTGAAAGAAACCCAAAAATTAAGTCCCCCAGAAATATCGTGGCTAAAATCCAGAAGTATCATACCAAGGAAAAGATATTAGGAGAAGCCAGAAAGAAACAATTTAAATATCGGGGAGCTACAATTAGGATCACACAGGACCTAGCAGCTTCTACTTTGAAGGATCGAAGGGCCTGGAATCAGATATTCCGAAGGGCAAAGGAACTTGGATTACAGCCAAGATTAAGTTACCCAGCTAGAATGAGCATTATCTTCCAGGGAAGAAGATGGTCATTCAATGATATAAGAGAATTTCACCTATTTCTACTGAAAAGACCAGAACTGAACAAAATATTTGGTCTACAAACACAGAACACAAGAGAAACATAAAAAGGTAACAAGAAAAAAAAAAAAAAACTCTTGAGAACTATATTTATGTTATAGATACTTATAGAATGAGGGTTGATTTTTATGAATCTATTATTACATTATGATTATGATAC